>QKWP01002427.1:23820-56087 GCA_003550325.1 Gigaspora rosea
ATAAAATTTTGCTTCTGCTTAGGTAGAATAATGTTAGTGTTAGGGTTTGAATGTGTTTTTGTTTGATTTTATGTTACATGACTTAAATTTTGATTTGACCAGATAGTGAAAATTTTTAAGGGGTGATGCTATGATGTTTGAATGACGTTGATCTTTTCGGAATGGTATTAAAACCAGTTAGGTTAAACCGTTAAACGAACGGATAATTTTTTTTTAGGCAATTACAAATAACCTATAGTTGAAGTTAAAATAAGTATAAATAAGGTAGCTACATCACTATGTCACGCAAAATCAGAATATACATCATCTATAGTATTAAAATTTTATTCATCTTTCTTTAACCAATTTTAATTTTAGATCATGTAATCTCTGTTGATATTATTAAACTCCTAAAAAGGAAATAGACTATAACTTTGTGCCAATCGTTCTCATTTTGAACTCCTAAAAAGGAAACAGACTATAACACTTTGTGCCAATCGTTCTCATTTTGAACTCCTAAAAAGGAAACAGACTATAACTTTGTGCCAATCGTTCTCATTTTGAACTCCTAAAAAGGAAACAGACTATAACTTTGTGCCAATCGTTCTCATTTTGAACTCCTAAAAAAGAAATATCAATTATGATGCCAAGAAAAGTTTCTTACAAGATTTTAATTTAATCTATTATTCGCCAATTATTTAAAAGATAGACTTGAAAGTCCACAACCTCATTTTCTCTTTGCAGCACTCAAATTATTTTTATACATTTTAAGTTCATATAGTACATTTAATTTTATTATTTCAATTTTCACCTCTAATTATTCTAATTAAAAAAGATGACATACAGTATTACCTTTTCTTATTCATTTTATTTTTATTCCAATTATGACATATCAAATTACTATGGAGATGAAACAATTTGGCCCATATATTTAAGAAATATCATAGATAAGCAGATTGTCGTTAAGAGTTAAAATTATTTAGCAGCTCAAAATTTCTTTATACTGTTAGTTTAAGCTAAATGGTATTAAATCCAAGTGGGTTAAATTGTTAGGCGCATTAAACGATTAATTGTTAAAAAATATATATATATATTTTTTCTAGGAGGTTTCAATTTTTGATTGTAAAATAAATATATAATTAAAATTAAATAAAAACTTTTAATAAAATAATCTAAAAAAAATACGAATAAAAAAATTAATAAAGTTTTTCTGTCTGTCACACTTAAACAATTTGATTGGTCGAATTTGGGTACCATCATCAGTTGATCTACATTAGGTGATCTACATGCATATGGGCGGATTTATACGAATAAAGTGATTAAGATCTTCAACAAACGTGATTAAGATCTTCAACTTTGTGCAACAATCCTTACCAATCAAATTTTTTATTTATGATAATCGATAATGCTAAAAAAAAACAATCTCTTTTAACCAATCTAAGAACTAAAGCTAGACGTTGGAGATGAGTTGGAGATGAGTTTACATATAAATTTTAATATATGTAGAATTTAAACCAACATAACAATATTTTTTTAAAAAAACTTCACGTTTTATAATATAGCAATGAAAATTCACTGATTCGACTTTGAATAAGCTTTTTTGGAAGACTACTTTATAATTCTACTTTTGCTGTTGCTAGTTTATGCATATAATATTGTATGCGGAATAGTCAACTTGAAAAAAAAGGTTATATGTATCGTTTATTCAAAATCTTTAAAATATTATTGTATCAAAATTATTAATACTAATATCTTGTTTTAATTTAATATTCTAGAATTAAGCTTGTTGGGTTAGTGAATGTGAAAGCAGATAGTAAATACTAGTAGTGTTGTTTTGTTATTTAATCGAAAAATATAGATTCAAAAAACGCATTTCTAGTAAAACCATTGATTATGAAAAATTATAATAAATTTACTGTTTAAAAATATGCGATAAATAAAAATTAAAGTTGGTTCATAGTATTGTAATTACTGTAATTATTTACTTATGTTCACATATCTGATATTGAATTTTTTTAATTTTTTTATTTTCTTTGACGATTTGATTATTCGAAATAATCGTGTTTAGATCTACCAAATTAGCCAATCACATGAATGTTTATCAATCATGAGAAATTATCACATTTTTATATCACATAAATCTATGTGTTATAGTGTTATATACTTCGATTAGTAATAATTTATATGTCACCAACTACACAATCAAGCCCTCTTCGTGTTCATGACCATCATGTGATACTGTGTACCCATGATAATACGAACAATCTAATCTTACCGAGTTCCTACAAACCGCACCACCATTTACTGCGTTTCAGATTGGATCAAATGTTCATAATTAATAAATCAACGTTAATAGTTAAATTTTTATGTCTATAATTTTTTTTTTGTATAATTACTATAGCACGGACGTAAGGACGTGCCTAACTACTAGTGGTCTTATACAAATTATGCCCATACAAAATTAACTAAAATACAAATATTATAAAATCTTTCTAATGTTTGGTTAAGTGGTTTTTTTCGGAGTTACAGAATATCAGTATGGTATGGGTGAGCTGATCTGTCTGGTATTAGGTTAAAATGCCAATTCTAAAAAAACCAAGACTTAATAATATATAAAACCAAAGCAGTATGGTAGGATTTTAAATTAGGCATTTACCTATAACATACTGATCTACTTGGTTATCTATATAATCTTATCCTAAAATCTGTGCCATACCGGTACCATATTGATACTTATACGAACGATTATGGTATGATTCTACGGAAGTTATTTCACCACAGGACACTTATTCGACATCACACAGGTTGATAATCTGCTAAAAATGTATAACCACAACTACTCAAGCGCTAATCATAACCCTATGTGATCGGCTAAGTGTCCTGTTCGGGAAATAGTTTTCAAGAAATTGAGCGACATCCGCATGGCCATGCATGATTTTATAATATTAGGAAAATAACAAAGAATTGTAATGATCTCGAGAACCATGATGGGTTTTAATAATTTTAGACTTGCTGGAATCGTCTTATTGAGACGTTCATTTTGAACGGATCAGTAAATCAAAAATTATTTACTGTATATATTTTAAACTGTGATGTGTATAGCATGCATGCAGCATACCATGCGCATGCATAGCACAGAAAAATGGTTATCTAGCATTGACCATTAGTTGCACATGAAGTTTAGATTTAGGCATTTCCGCATGTCAAAATTCAGGTAAAAATTATGCAGCAATAATTTCTACGGGTTCTATTAACCCCCTAGCGTCACCACCCTAAAAAATTTCGCTGATAATTCGCCAACCAATCAGATTTCGAGATCGTGTGTAACGCGAAAAAACGCGAAAAATCAACCCAAACCAAAAAATCGTTCATAAATCAACATTTTACCTATGAAACTGCTTACTGCGCACTAACAAAAAGTTTTCCTTATGAAATTTTGGTATAATAGAGACTCTTTCTAACCTAATTTAATAGCAGACCCTAACCCTAATTTAACTGCGAAAAATTTTTAGCGAAATTTTTTAGGTTGGTGACGCTAGGGACTTAGGTTCAATTCAACTCTTTAAATCCACTTATACTTGCTTATTATAAACTCTACTCTAAAACTAACCTCTAACCTTAGCCATAACCCTAAAAATGTCCCCAAAAATTTTATTTTTCGATGGTTTGTCAATTTTTTTATACTGTACATATGTGGTGAGTCAATAGAAATCAAGCAAATTTTTTTAATAAAATTTTTTTTGAAACTTCAAATCAAGATAACTTAGAAAAAGCATATCAAATTTGATAGCTTTTTTAGAAATTAATTTTATAAACTTATAGAATTAATTTAAAAATTTTTATCAAAATTTAATAACATTTTATAAAAACTAATTTTATAAACTTATAGAATTGATTTAAAAAAGTTTTATCAAATTTATTAAGTTTTATTAAATTATTTTGATTTAAATCTTTATAAAAAATTTGCTTGATTTCTATTGATTCACCCATATTTAATTTTAATAAGATTATATTTTAATCCGTTACATTTATTCACAAACACATGCCTAATTTCATGAGACTGTGCCATGGTCTTTAGTAATAATAAATTAGAAATATCATTTGCTAAATTCGATATATTATTGGTTAACAGTCACGTGTAACTATATTGGAATAACCCACGTATATCAGCAAGTACATTTTTTATAAATCAGCAACTTTACATAATTATTAGATAGAATATTATTTAAAAATTATCTAAGTTAATTTTTTAATATAGAATTTAAATAAAATTTATTTAACTTATATAAAAGTAATTTTATAAAATAAAATTAAATATACAGTATATATTTATGAATTTTATGTATTATAATTAAGTAACTTTTATATGCTTTAAATATCTAAATAAATTTTTAATAAATTTTAAATATTAATAAATTTTATATAGTATTTATATAACTTTTATATGTCGTAAAATTTTAGATAAAAATTTTAGATAAATTTTATAAATTAAAAACTTTATATATATAATTATATAACCTTTGTATATTATAAAGTTAAATAAATGTTAACATAAATTTTAATGGATTGGATTTACTATTTTGAACTAAATTTAATAACTTTTAAAAATTTATAAAAAATTTAAAAAATTTAAAAGTTTAATTTTTTTTATATAAAAAATCTGATAAATATTCAAAAATAGTTTGGTATTTTTTACTTTAATATTATAATAAAATTATTGCAAAAATATTTTTATAACCTTGTATTTTTTTGTTAATTTGTTGTCTAAATTTAATAACCTTTTAAGATTAATTATAACTATAATCTACTAATAATTTTTGCAAACTAAAAGTTTTATTATATAAAAATTAGTAAAAACTAATTATAATTAAAAGGTTATTATTAGTTATATTGTAATAATTATTATTTATATTATAAGCTTTTTTCAATTATTATAAATTATTACTATTTATAGTAAGTTACTAGTAAGTTATATAAATTTAGCTAGTTAAAAATTTTTTATTGATTAAAATTTTTAAATTTTAATTAAGGTTATAAAAATTTATCTTCTAATTCTATTTATAAAAATTCTCTAATACCAACTTAGTTTATAATAAGTTATATTACTTTAAATTTTAAAAAAATTACAGCAGTTTTTTATATATAAATTTAAGGGTAGAGTATATGTAGATCATTTTTATATTACTAATTATGACTCTACTATGTAAATCAGATTACACAACACAATCACTACGGATGAGTTGCATAAAAATAAATATAACATTATAAAATATCACTAAACCTGCTTTTGAATACTTGTTTTATCAAAATATCAAAAAAAAATCCCATATTAACTAAGTTGGTATATTAAAAATTTACTTACAAAGTTAATGAATTTTGCGGGTGATAAATAAATTTTGCGGGTGACAACGCGAAACTAGCCAATTACATCACGTTATTTACGGGTGATCTACAAGTGATCGACATAGGGTAAACTCTACCCTTAAAAGTTTTTATATAGTAATTTTTAGCAAAAACTTCAAGCTTAAATTTTTTGTTTAATTTAATTTTTAAAACAAACTTTATATTTGATATTAGCTAACTTATCTTTATAACTTTAATATAATTTTAAATAAATTTATTTAATAATAAATTTTTATAAATAAAAATATCTTCAAAGATAACTAGTATTTACTATATAAAATTAGCTAAAACTAAAAATTTTTAGTAACAAAAAATTCATAAAATTCAAAAAATTATTTAAAGCCATTAAAGTTTTATTATAGAATTGCATTATTCTAAAATACTTTAAAATAATATTTAATAAAGTAGTAGTAATCACTAACTTTAACTTAAATGAAAATAAGTTAAATAACTACCTTAGGATCATTATCAAAAACCATATGGGGGCTCGTCAGTAGAAAGGGGGTAGAAAGTTTCTAAGTAAAAGTTTTTTAGACTTTGAACTAAAATATCTCAATAGCTACTAAACTAAATTTAATAATTTTTTTTTATTTTAATTATATTTAGTTATAAAATTAAAATAGAAAAATTTTATTTAATTTGATATAGTAGTTATTGAACTATTTTAATTTAAAATTTAAAAAAAAGTGATAAAAACTTTCTACTCCTTTTCTACTAACGAGCCCCCATATAACCAATAAAAAATTCTTTAAATTCATTTATATTAGAGTTAGTACCTGAATTTAGAAAATTAATAGGTTATATAGTAAAATTGTTTAGAAGAAAATTTTGTTAGTGCACAAAATGCAGTTTTTTGAGCAAAATTTTGAGAAATAAGCGATTTTTAACAAGTGACTACAGTCAAACCTTATTATATAGCCACAACCTTGGTCTAGTCACACTATTTTTAAGCTCTAACTCTTATAAACTATATAAAATTTGACCTTTGTATAGTCATAACTTGTTATAATCACCATATTCTGTTCTCCAAACTGGTAATTATATCAAGGTTTGACTATATTTGTTTTGAAATTTCCTGATTTGCAATTTCTAGACCAAAATGTTATATGATTTTTAGAATTAGCCAAAAGCAACATCAGTTATTACATTAATTAAAAATACTTTTCTCACAATTTTATTCTAATTCTGACACTGTTTTTTACTCCTACTTTAATGATAACCTTTATTATATTTTAATATTTTATTTATTTGGCTGTTAAATTATTTTTATATATTAAAGTTTAGATATATAACTATAAATAAATATTATTGATAATTATATTTATGTATAAATTAAAACTATATAAGTCTACTTGGGTTTATAGATCTATTTATAATTTTTAAATATTTATATATCTATATATAATTTTTAAATATAATTTACATAAAATTTCTACATAGCTTTATATTAAAATATACTTGCTGATATACTGCACTGTTATTTAAATTAGGAAATATAAAGCTGGTGCCTGATTGCATTTGCATATTAGTAACAATTATTCTAACTATTCAAGTATTGTCTAGTTATATTTGTGTATTACCTAAGTATACTTACCCAAGTATTACTCATGTGAACCTCTAGATAGCTCTAATTATTACTCAGTTATCTCAGTTATTCAGTTAACCCATGAGTAACCTGATATTAAAAAATTGTTTTTATATAAAGTTATATAGAAATTTTGATTTAAAAACTTTACATATATCTATAAACCCAATGTAGACTTACATAGCATAAATTTATACATAAGTATAATTTTAAATAATATTTATCTAATAGTTACATAATGAAAATTTAAAATATAAAAATATGTTAAATAGATAAGTAAAATGTTAAAATAAAAATATAAGTTATAATTAAATTTAGAGTTAGAATTAGGGCTGGGTTAGGATTAGTGCTCTGAATCGTGTTGGGTCAACCTGAAACCCGACCTGAAATTTCGGATTGGGTCGGGTTCGAGTTAGAAAATTTTGACCCAAAAGATTCGGTTCGGGTTCGGTTCAGGTTGAGAATTAACCCGACCTGACCCAACCTGACCTGACCCGAATTTTTATATAGATTAGTCTTTTTTTCTTTAGAATAGAAGTTATCATTTAACCAATTGGGATGCAGGATCAGGTGTAATGTGAAATCGAAAGGAAACAAGATTTTTTTTAAGCAATCGCTTCTAACTTAATATTTTGTCTATGAAACTACACTTTTTTTTTAACAAAAAAAATTCTTGCAAAATTTTGGGTTAGAGAGTGAGGGTCTCTAGTTATTGCATCTACCAGTCATCTACCAAATGCTAATCCTAATCATAGTCCGGCCGTTATTTGCTTTGTTTAATGTAAAATCAAAACAACCAAAATAATTGGTCGATCAGGGAAGACCAGTGTTCAAAATTTCAGACTCAAACGCTGTTCTCATGAGAACAGTATAATAGCTATCAGTGTTCTCAACCTATTGTTTATGTTCTCATTTATGCTCACTAAAAAAAAAAAAAAATTTAAAAATACAGTATATCATATACTGTAATATATGTACCTTTTACCTATAAAAGCATAAATGGTATCGGACAAATATAAAAATTTGACATAATTCTATTAACATATTTATATGTAAATATACATTAGAGCAAGATATCTTTTAATTCATGATAGTAACTATATATAAGTTCAACTAAATAATTTTGATAATAAACTATTATAACAAGTTATATTTATTTATTTTAATTTGATATAACAATATTATGTAGTTACTAATTACTACTTATGAGAACACTATTTTTAATTTACTGTTCTCAAAAAAATTTTAATAGAGAACAGTAAAAAATTTTTACTGTGCACAATTTTAAAATAGTGTTCTCATGAGAACTCAGAGAACACTAATTTCGAACACTGGGGTGATGCAATGAATAATATTTTTTTTATATCAAAGGTCTAGGTCACGCAATTTTTTTTTATGTTCACATCTAAGCTTACGCAATTTTTTTTTATGTTCACATTTAAGGTCACGCAAGTTTTTTTTTGTTTTTTTTTTATGTTCACATCTAAGACTTTTTTTTTTTTATTCACATCTAAGGTCATGCTAAGATCACATGATTTTTTTTATTCACATCTAAGGTCACACTAAGGTCATGCAATTTTTTTTATTCACATCTAAGGTCACGCTAAGGTCATGTAATTTTTTTTATTTACATCTAAGGTCACACAATTTTTTTACGCAATTTTTTTTTATTCACTCTAAGGTCATGCATTTTTTTTTATTTTTTTTTATTTATTTACTAAGGCCAAAATTTTTTTTTTAAAACTTTAGCATGTTGGGCTTAAAAATTCGGGTTGGGTTTGAGTCAGGTTGGGTGTTTGAAGTGCTAACCCAAAAGTTTTCAACCTGACCCGACCCGAAATTTCGTGTTGGGTTCAGGTTGGCTATAACCCGACCTGACCTGACCCAACCCGACCCGTTCGGAGCACTAGTTAGGATAAAATTACAAGAGAAGCAGTTTTAATTAAAAACACAACAGGATTATGTTGAGATATTGGCTATTTCTTTTCTTAAAATTTATATAAAATTATTTAAAATTTATTTAAATTTTAGGCCAATTCTATTTTGACCCGGGTTAAAGTGACCCCCTCTCTTAGATTTAGGGTTAGTGTGAGCAGGAATTATATTAATAATAACCAGAATTATGTTCATGCTGGCTAGAGGTTTGTTAATATAAAACTACAGCCATTATTAACATAATTCCACATAATTCCAGCTCACACTAACCCTAAATTCTAAGAGGGGATCACTTTAACCCGGGTCAAAATAGAATTTCCCTTAAATTTTATAATATATAAAAGTTATATAATTATATATATATTTATTAATATATAGCATTTAAATAAAATTTTTACAATATACAAAAGTTATATAATTACAATATAAAAAATTATTAATAAATAAAATTTATGTAAAAAATTTATTTAGATATTTATAGCATATAAAAGTTACTTGATTATTATTAGTGATATGGGTCGATGAAAAAATTGTGGACTGAGGCCGATCCCAAAAAAGCTCGGGCCAGTTGACCAGGCTGATCTTTTGCTAGTATAATCAGAACCAGTCAACATTTATCTATATTAAACGTATAAAAAACCATCAGGTAGTCTTTTGTCGAATTCTAGTGATATTAAATTATTTAATTTTTATTCTTTTTGCCCTTGAGAAAAATTCCAGACATATTAGTATTTTATGTTGATTGATTGTCTATGCCTCTGAACATTCTGATATTTAGATTATATTTGCTATTTGCCAGTTTATTACTTAAATAAGCCAATTCTCTTGCATTAATACCGATTTTATTTAACTCCTAGCCTGAAATATGCTTTAGAAGAGAATTGATTCTAACACTTCTCTAACCAGCCGCCCGGCCCACAAAGGTGTGGGCTGAGCGTCGACCCGCCCATCGACCCAGCCGTTGGGCCAGGGTCGACCCGTATCACTAATTATTACACATAAAATATATAAATATTAACATTTACATAAGTTTTTTTTATAAAAATATTTTATAAAAGTTTAAATAAATTTTAATAAATTATATATTAAATAATAAATAAAAATTAACATATATAATTTTTATATAGTATTCTATATAATATTTATGTAAAGTTGTAGATCTATGTATATTTTATGAAAAATGTACTTGCTATTGCTGAATAATACTGGACTCGGGCATAACATCTAAGGATCGGATTTGGTTTATCAGAATAATCAGATACACAAAGAAATTATGTGTACAGTTTCTAATTGCAAATTCTTGAACATCTAAATATGAGTTTTCCATATGAGAGAATAAGCACTAAGTTATTTTATGGGAAAATTTATAATCAAGATTCGTTATAAAGACTTTAAGAAAATGTATTTAACGCTTTATTTATCAAGAAATTTTAAATAAAAATTTTTTCAGAAACGAACGATAATAATAAGTAAAATTTAAAATCGATTCTCATAAATTCTGGGACAAACTAAAAATTTACTCGTTCCCGAAATCCTTTCGGTTTTGTCTTATGAATCATTTAACTCCGGAAATTACATCCGAAAACAGAGATGAAGTCGAAGAGATTTAAATTATCCGTTAGCCAAAATTGTTATCCGGATAATCCTATTCCGGTCTAAGCTATACATCAATGTATACGATATTTCTAGTCTTTATCGCTGGCTAAAAATTAATATAAATGTTATGTTAGATTACAAAATGATGGCATTTATCTTTGCAAAATGAACCAATTTTGCAAAATACCAAATTACAATAAATTTCAATCATCTGAATATCGTTTGTAAATAATTAAGAGATGATTATAATAATATCGATACAGAAAGAAAAAGATATAAAATATTAAATTTTATATGAGATTCTTGATTAAGGAATACAACTTCACAATCGTGCAATCGGATTAGCAATTAGGTGAACTGTTCTACAAATTTCGGGTTGTAAATCGCAATAAAATATGTACTTGTAATTAGATTATATACTTTTAGAATAGTGTCAATCAGAAGATAAGCGTGATGAATTTAACCATGATTGGATTTTTCAAATGATGAAAATGAAGGTTTATTATGAATTTTAAAAACTGATTTTTTCTTATAAAAGGACATCAGGTTATCAATAATCATATCTCAAGAAAAAGATATTTGAATTAAAAAAAACAATCCAAATTCCTACCTACTTCGTAAAGAAATCATGAAGAATTTTATTTTCACATTCATTTTATTTGTTCTTCTTCTTACAGTAAATGTAGCTCCATTTCAACTTAACAAAAGAGCAATTACCTTTAAGCCTTGTATTTCTCTTAAACTTACTGTAGATGTAGAAATCGGACCTAACCCTCCAGAATCTGGAAAGAGCGAATCATTTAATGTATCTGGAAGTTTGATGTCTCCTATCACCAACAACACAACTCTTATAATTACGTATTCAGGCATAAACGGAGGCCAAATAGGTGATAAGTACTTTCAAAATTTTACCCATTCAATAATTCCTGGAACCCCATTTGAGATATCTGCATCTGATGTTCCCACTCCTGAATTACCTGATACATATCTGCTTGAAGTTGAAGTTGGAGAAAGAATTGATAGTGGACTAGTTACTTATGCTTGTGCAGTAGCTGAAGTAGCTACTGTTAGTGTAAGTTTTGAAACATCTAAAATTTTTGATATTTAAAAACTATTTTAGTTTTCTTTTAGTTTTCTTTTTATATAAAAACTTATTTAATAAGTCTCACCTTTAGTCGCGCGGGATTCGTGGGATTCGCGGGATCGAGTAGAGTTTCTGAATTTTTCACGATTAATAAATATAATATATATATCATCATTAGGAATGTAATTTCTCGTTAAAATAAGAATCATTTCGTATAAATCTTACTGCATTGATTAAAATAAAAATACTTATATAGTTTTTACCTACTTTTAAAACATTTGAATCTTATAATCATCAATTCAGATTTGCCTTAATTTTATCAATTTTTTAAAATATTATTATATAAATATATACGTTTATTTAAAAATTATAATGGTTACAAAACGATCAAATCATAAGCATATAAAAATTTATAAGTAACCAGATGCATAATCAGGTTAAATGTACTAAAATTAATAAGTGATCAAGTATAAACAGGTTATATACATACAAAAATTATAAACGACTCATAAGAAATTCATAATCGAGCTTATAATTTCTGATCAAATGGTCACTTTTATTCAATAATCATCTAAATCAAATAAATGATAGGTTCGAATTTTGTTAACCTTATCACTCATATTAGGCCACGCAAAGTTGATTTTTCGTTTTGCATTACCCGTCGTCCCATTTTATCAATTATTTTATTTTATTTTATTTTATTTTTTTTTAGATCCCAATTGTGCCAATTGTTCGATTTTTGACATCTATTTTTTCACGCTATTTTCATCCGGTGTCACCCGCTGAAGACCTAAATTTCTCGTAATTGTCCGATAGGACTGACAGGTAAAATATGACTGCTGGCCCAATTTTTTGATTCCTTGTTGTGTAAAATGAAAAATTAACCTTGTATAACCTTAAATATGAACGTTATTCTATTTGCAGTAAATTAAAAAAAAAAACGTCCGTACGTCCCGTATTTTGAAATCAATATAATGCAAAACGAAAAATCAACTTCACGTGGCCTTAAATAATCACTGAAATTGGAGATTTTCGCCCATATGGTACACAGTATTCTTGGTGTATTATTTTATGCAAGAAATTAAAAGTCTAGATTCCCACTTTATTTAATAATGATAATTTAGAAAATTTATTTCAAAGTAACAGTTTGCGGATTATCTCCGTACGTACTGTACGTACGTACGTATATATGTGGAACGAGAAATAAATAAAAGTTAATGCGCATAATATTTTTGTGTAAGTACAACAAATACTAATTAGGAATTGGCCCACTTATGTTAAAGCATGCCAAATGATTTGTTAATGCGGGCCAGATGTATACTAACGCTGGCCAGATAAAATTATATTAAAAATCCCACGCGGGAGTTTTTAAATCCCGCGCGTTGCCCATCACTACTCACCTTTACAGCTGTTTTCATAAATTCTGGGACACCCTAAAAAAATTTGCCAATGATAATTTCGGATCAGATACGTAATTTAATAAGATCAGGTGACTTAAATATATTACAATAGGACTAAATATCGTAAGTCGTAAAATTTCAATTCCTATTCTTTGGCGCTCAAACTAGTGATGCGGGCGAACGGGCGGACCGAGGGTCGACCCATACCTTCACGGGCTGGGCGGGCTAAGATAAGTTAGGATTTTAAGTCAAATCTATTTCTCAACCTTCTATCTTTATCCGCTTTAATTTAACTAGAAATCACCAATAGTCAGTAAACTGACCATCAATGAACTAATCCCAAATTAATCTTTCTTGTTCAATGGGCTTTTTCTGGCTGGCTAATTATTTTTACTTCCCGTCGGGGCCGTTAAATGATTTTAAGGACTTAGTTCTGCAGTTTACTTAACTGCTGATAATTGCCGAATGATAAGTTACTGAGATAATTGATGTAAGTTGCTAGAACATTTGGCAAGTTGTCGAAATTGGTTGAAATTCAGCCAGAATTAAGTCAGAATCAAAGATAGTGTAATATTGGAAAAATTTCGGGATAGTAGGCAGACAACCAATATAACCCGCGAGCATGTCGAACATGGTTGTCGAGATTTTTTGAGGTATGTAATTTGTTCAGTAAAATCACCTAAATTGCCGTTAGAAATTAGGAGATCACATTATAGGAGTGTTTGGTGATTTTGGGTCGACTAAAAATTTTTTAATAATATGGTCGGCCCGGTCAACCAGCCTGAATAATTTTGTCGGCCGGTCGGCCCAAACGTTTGAGTAAGATCAGCCTGTATCACTAGCTCAAACGAAGCTTTATTCATTTTTAATTATTTTTCGACGAAAATCTGTTTTTAAAAAATTGAATTAAATTACAATTCCTATTCTTTGACAAGATCCATTTTCGTTCAAATGAAACCTTTATTCATTCTTAATTATTTTCGTTTCTTATCGAAGACGAAAGATTCGTTTTTAAAAAATTGAATTAAATTTCAATTCCTATATCCATTTTCATTCATTCACTTCTAAATATTTTTCGTTTCATGTCGAATATAAAAATTCATTTTTAAAAAAATTGAATTAAATTTCAATTCCTATTCTTTGGCAAGATTCATTTTCGTTCAAACGGAGTCTTTATTCATTTCTAATTATTTTTCGTTTCTTGTCGAAGACGAAAATTTAGATTTTAAAAAATTGTATAAAACTTTAATTATCCATTTTCATTTAAACGAAGGCATTTATTTATTATAATTATTTTTCGTTCTTGTCGAAGACAAAAAATTTATTTTTAAAGAATTTGGGATATCTCAGTTCATGATCATATTTGGCTTTTTTAATAGCGGCACCTGTTCGAGTAATATATTTGTTATAAAAGTCAAATTTATATTCGATTCTTTTTTTACATTTCTTATTAAGGTTCATAGTCTGACATGAATAGTTTTTTCCATAAATTTTCGTACAAACTAAGCACACCAAACATGTTGGACAATTATTTGTACGAAAATTTAAAATCGTTGACATTATTGTATGACAATCGTAAAAATGATCATTATGATACAAAAATAGCTTTTATTAATTATTTTATTATACCGAATCAATAACTTATTGAATTCGGCCGAAGAACATTCGGCAAATTTTTTTAGGTGTCCCAGAATTTATGAAAACAGCTGTAATATTAAAAAAAAAATCTTATTTATTCTTTTAATATCTTTTATATTAATTTTTTTTTAAAAAAAAGAGAAATTTAGTTTTTTATTAATAAACAAGTAAGCAGGGGCGCCGCTGGCGCCCATGTTTATTTTTTTGCACGGTATTTATGATTATATACTTGGTCGAAGTTTTTGTTTTGCCATTTTTTGTTTAATTTTTCGATGTTTTTTTTTTGTAATATTTATTAATAGTTCACGAATCAACTGTATTTATATATTTATAAAATTTTCATTTATATGCATATATACGGTAGTATTGATAAAATTTTAATTAAAAATGATGTAATGCAAAAACTTTATTTAATATAATTATATTGTTTATTCTATTCGTATTATTATGTAATTTTATTAACTTATATTTAGCTATACATTTAATTTAATAGGTTTGTTAAATAAATGTTCGTGGCTGTTGATCTTTTTTTTTTAGTTTTTTGTAGATTTGATTATAGCTGGTGATAGAATTAATTCTACTAAATTAATACAGTCACGACATTGCTGCATTGTTTGCTGTGAGCCGCAAAGCCATAATACCGTAATGTCGTAATGCGTAAAACCGTAATGCTGTAATACCATAATGCTGTTGATTTTTTTTTATAGGTTTAATTATAGTTGGTGATAGAATTAATTTTACTAATTAATACAGTTACGACATTGCTGTGAGACGTAAAACCATAATTCCGTAATGCGTAAACCGTAATGCTTTAATGCTGTAATGCTGTAATGCCATAATGCCGTAGAAATACCATCTGCTATAATGTTTGTTTGTTAAAATGCTATATCAGATATTGCATTAGGGTAGTGACAAATATTACGTAATATTTTTTTACTATACCCTCTACCCCCCTCCCCCCCCCACATAAGATAAATTTGATTGGCTGTTATAAATTTATATATCTAACGTAAGACAATCACTGACCCCCCTCCCCCCTCAGGATATTACGTAATATTTGTCACTACCCTTATGTTTTCTTTACGTAATATATTATTAGATATTGTTTCGAATTTGATTCTACCGATTTCATTGATTTTAGGCCGTTTGAAGTTGGTTCTTCGGTTAATATCACTTTTCCAGGACTCTCAGGAGGGGGATAAAATGAAACGAACATATGAAACGAACATATAAAAATGGGCCAATTTCATTGGTTGATATAGATCTTGTGACTGGCGAAAGTCATCCAGCGTTTTGATTGGCTGTTCGTTTTCGGGGGGAGGTGGGGGGACTTCAGCTGGATGTTAACCGAAAAATTAACTTCAAACGGCCTAAGCTCCTGTACTAAAAGACCTATTCGTTTTACTACTGTGATGAACTTTGTACAATATACAAAATATATTCGAGTACAATTATGTAAGTATTGATGAATCAGATGATTAATATAGCAGTATAGTATAGACTAAATTAATAAACTTTTAAATAAGTAGAGTATTTGTTCGTAACCATGCGTAAAATATATATTATATTATAATTTATAATTATAACTATAACTATACAATAAAAAAAAAAATTAATAAGCAAAATGCATTACGAATCTGAGTTGGACTTCAAGTAGATTATTCCCTATTTTCAACCCTTATAACGTGCATAACTATACTTGTTTAACTCTGTATATAATCTAAATCCTTAATATAAGAAAAAAAATAAATTATCTTCGCAAAAAAAAACAATATATATATATATAAGTATTGTTTGCATGTGACATATATTATAATTTGAATGCCTCAAGCTAACGATATTAGATATTAAACTTTAATGTATAAATTTTTTAATGAAAAATTGTAGCATAAATTTTTTAATAAAAAATTATAGCATACATCAGTATAATCAACGTATAAACTGAGATAGAATATGCTCATAAAAATAACAAGTAGAATCGTGTTGAGTATTATCATTATCGACTAAATTTTACAATGCGTAGTATTAGCTAATAATTTCCTACACTGCATAAAGCAGGCCAGCTTTGAAAAAAAAATTTATATTACAATATAACAACATGTTTCTATATACCTTATCTCTTTTTTCTGTAATTGTAACCACATTTTATTTTATATAAATAAATTTTTAACTCTTTGTAACTCAATTGCACCTCTAGTTTAATAAATATTAAATTGCCGGAAGCATGCTTGACCAAGGCGATTAATAGAGAAGTCCGACTAGAAAACTTGGCTTGCCTATGCTTCATATCACTACCAAACATAGTCGACAAAAAATTTATGAATTAGATAGCTGCAAGTTGTCTATTAATTTATTGAACTTTGCTAGTACAGTAATAAGAAAATTCAGCAAGTTTTGACAAATGATTAGAAAGTTTCGAGCGGCAATAATCTTACTGATTGTGATATAATAATGAAAGTACTTTTATATTTCTTTATTTCAGTTTTGTTTTGATCATATTATAAATATATGGCTATATTCTTTGCGTTTAATTAAAATAGAACATATTTCGCATGTTTTTACGCAGAGTAGATTCTCTATCAAGGGTGGATTAAGAAGGTGGGTTTTAATGTAATCATCCTTGGATTACACAGAATTCAGTCGATGAGATTACAAATCAAATCTAGCATGAACTGTAAAGTTTTCGTTTGTACATACATCGTTAATATTTAAATAATGAAAAGCATAAGAAAAACACGTGTCAAAAATTATTGTTCTTACAGTGTATGACCTGAAAATTTTCTTATCGTCTAGATTAAGTTGGAATCGGAATTTTTTTGTTATAGCTAAAGTGGTTTAAAGCAACAAAGGAATTTGGGTCACAATCATTTTAGCAAATCATTCATTGAATAATAATCAAGTAAATACTGCCTGCTAACGAATTTATTTGTTCGGGGAGTTGAAATTATCCTAAATAAATAATTGAATCCTTCAGGATTCAATTTTTTTAGGCTAATTTTAATTCTTAACTAAATAAATGAGATATAAGGCAGTATCATAATGACTGATGCAGATTACGATTTGCCTGCAATTATTAAAATAATTTATTATTCTGCAAAGGCGATGTATAAAAATGGTTAAACCAGAAAGAAAAAGAATAAATTATAATTTATAGAATAGAACTTAATAATTTAAAGCTCAAAATAGAGTCAAAGTTATCCCAATAATTATATGAATTCTTTACTAGCAAATACTCTCCGGGATTTATGAATAAAATTTACATTTACTAGCTATCAATGATTCGATTTGAAACCTTTTTATTTTATAGAGCTTAATGAACTCTACAAAATAAAACAAGTCTGTTCACTTGAATCGTTTGATATCTATAAATTAAAATTTACTCATAAATTATACATAGCCTTGAAAGGCCATTCCCCTAGTAAAAATCACATATTGTAAAAAAAAAAAAGGATGTGTTAACGTAACAAAAGTGATCATTAAAGTCAATTTAAATACAAATTCATTTATTGAAATAATTTATATGCACTCATTTAAAAAATTACAGAATTGTTTAGACACGTAGTTATAATAAAGTGAAAGTGTGTGTTAAATACATAAACTGATAAATACAGTATTTATTTTCATACATTTAAATTTTAATTTTATTCAAATCAATCTATAAACTATTCTAACTATTCAAGAGTATAAGGTATATCTAAATTCTTTGCAAGAGACATTTCTTTAGTGTTGAATAGTATTAATAACTTTTCACCGGATGTTGATTTGTTATTATATTCGTATATTAAATCATTTATATTTAAGAACTTATCATTGAATATTGATTTGGTATTATATTCGTTTATTAAATCATCTATATCGGGATGATTTTCACTAGAGTAAATAAACTCTTCATTTTGCTCATTTTGTATCTGGATTATTATTCGAAATTCTTTATCGGACTCGGATAAATTTGAGACTATTTGTTCATTGGTTTGCCATTCTGTAAAAGTTTCCGCTAGTTTAGCTGCGGATGGACGTCTATCCGGTTTACTGTCCCAGCATTGTTTTATTAAACTAACATAACACGTTTCCAAGAATTGGTGGTCTTAATTCATCAAACCATTCTTCAAAAATTGGCGGCCTTAATTCATTGAGCATGATTTGCATTTGCAGTTGCGATCTGAATACTTCACTATAAAATGCATTTATTGGCATTCCATATAATATTTCCCACATGATTATACCAAAAGAGTAAATAACTGACGCTGTAGAATATGGTTTCCCATTAAAACTTCTGGTGATATATACGGTAAAATTCCGTAAACCTTATCTGATTGTTGATATCAAAAGTTCTAAATCTGCAATATATGCACTCTCTAAATGATTTTGTAAAATATTTCCACTATGTAAATCTCGATGAATAAATCCACCCAATAAAAAGCAGTAAATTATCACTCCAAGTTCCCGTGAATGAATTATTTGAAGATCGGAAGCAAGTCAATTCAATAAATTCAATTTATTTTTCCATTCCATTAGTGCTACTTCGAAAAGATTGATGCGTAAAGACCCCAATTTTGCAAATTCCATAACAAGAATATAATTTTTAGAGATATCATGTCTTGATATTCCATAACACCTAAAAAATGTTGGTTGTTCATTGCCAATATTGCAATATGCTTTTAACTTTCAACATAAAAAATATATAATTAAGATATAATTTACTGTATTGAATTTCAAACATGATAATACATAAACAAAATTACCTCTCTTATAAATATATCACGATTCTCTTTTGAGTTATGAACCAATTTAAGTGCAACATCTCGTTCATCGCAATGATCAACCCAAAATGCACGATAAACTGTTGCAAATCCACCTTTCCCTATAATTTTAATAAATTTGTTATAAGGAATCCAAGATAACGGATATTTGCTTCAGTTAATATTGATTTTAGATCATCATCAATATCTAAATCGTTATATAATTGCCTATTTTTTGCTAAGGAAAGTTCGATTGTTAGATCAAAATAATTTGATAAATAAATAATGCATTTAATCATGGTTAGTTACTTATAATGTGATTCCGTTCTCTAAATGATTTTTTGTTTTTTGATATTTATAGTTAGAAAAAGAAAAAATATATAAAGTAAAAAGAAAAATATATTAAGTAAATACTTACATCCGGTACCATTCATTGGACTTTTGTAAGTTTCTAGTTACTCCAATTCCATTTCGATAACAATATCCAACCTGACTCATTCCGTTAACGTTTCCCATCTCTGCAGATTGTTGATGATATATGAATGCTTTATGTTCATCTTTTTCAACCCCAATTCCTTCTAGATAACATTTAGCAACATTACATGTTCCGTCTGAGTCTCCCATCTCAGCAGATTTTTGATAATAAATGAATCCCTTATGTTCATCCATTTCAACCCCAATTCCTTTACAATAACAATATATGTTGCGCTAATGTTATTAATATCTGTTGCTTTCTTATAATAACTGAACGCTTTATGTTTGTCCTTTTCAACTCCAGATCCATCTTTATAACAAATTCCAAGCGAATATATACCGCTTGCATATCTCATCTCTGCAGACTTTTTTGATAATAAAAGAATGCTTTATGTTCATCCTTTTCAGCTCCAACTCCATTACAATAACAATATCTAACCATATAAGTTCCACCAGCGTGCCCAGTCTTTTCTGCTTTTTGATAATAAATAAATGCCTTATCTTCCATCTTTATAACAGTTGCCAAGTGCGAATATTCCAACAGCGAACCCCATTTCAGGAGATTTTTGAAAATAAATGAATGCCTTATGTTCATTTTTTTCAACTCCAATTCCAGTAAGATAACGATATCCAACATTATTATTCCATTAATTTGTCCCATCTTTGCTGATTTTTTATAATAAATGAATGCATGACTTTCATCTTTTCCAACACCAATTCCAGTTTCATAAAAGGTCCCAACATTAAATGCTCCATTTGCACTTCCTAGATTTGCTGCTTTTTTAAAATAAATCAATGCCTTATATTCATCTTTTTTAACTCCAATTCCTTTATAATAACAGATGGCCAGCGCACATGTTCCAGCTGCATCCCCCATATTAGCTGACTTTTGAAAAAAATAAATGCCTTATTCTCATCTTTTTCAAATTTATTTCAACAAGTGCCAACTACATGTATTAAATGAGAATCTTTTATCGAAGAAATATTTTGAAAAATAAGTTTTATTTCGCGGAAGTGTTTTGAACAATAAGTGACATGTTGTAAAATGGATTAGGAAAGAGATTATGTTATGCAAAATTTGACTGAAATTGAAAATTTTATTATAAAAAATTGTCGACTTTTATTATCCGGGAGTGGTCATTGATCATGTTACCCATATTAATTTTGTAAATTGTTATTTCATAAAGTTTAGTTTATTGATTATGTGGTTTCTTTCTCTGGTTGTTATTTTTCTTTTTTCTTTTTTTATTTTTTTTACTCGGAGACTTTTTGACATGAATTAAAACAATCGTTATGATAACATAAAAAAAAAAACAAAAAAAGATATATATCCAAAAAAAGAAATATTAAAATTCCGAACCATGGAATAAACATTGATATACCGTGATATAGTATTAATATGGGTAACATGATCAATAGTAACTACCGGATAATATCTGTTATTATTAGAAATCTGTCTATCAAGTATATTTCAGGGTCTTGGTGGATGATAATTCTTCCTTAATAAATATATATATATTTTTTTATTTAACGTTATTCGATTTTAACTTTTACATATTGCTTTTATGTTTATTTTTTCCTGTTTAATGTGCATTGATCGACAAGAAATTTCCTCGCAATTTTAAAAAAGGAAGAGTCTCACCGTTTTTATAATGTTGCAATTATTATTAAAGTTATTGATGCTACTTGTATATGTTATTTGCATATGCTACGTACTTTCAAATGTTACTTGCATATGTTCTTTCAAATGTTACTTGCATTGCTGCTTTCAAATCCACTTACAAATAAAATAGTTTTAAGCAATTTGGGGTGTCCTCTTAGTCGATTAACTAGCCAGTTCGGTAGATTTTTGAAAAATCGGATTAATTGACTTTTGGTATGTAGATATGGAATAGATCACGGCCTGAATTAATTTATCATTATGCATTTATGTTTGAATCTAAAACATAAATTTAGGTGGATTAAGAATCTATTCAGTAGCTTTGGATCTTAAAATAACTTGATAGTTTAAGCTCGACCACTACTTTGTAAATACTATAAGTACTTGCATATGGAGTAACAATATGCTGCTACAAAAAAATAAAAATGTATATACTACATGAAAGCTTTTTTTAGCATCTCATAGATATAAATGTTCAATTTTTTTCCATTTAGAATTTTACTGAGCGGACTGTTGCGATCTAAATTAAAATATCCACGATTATGAATCATGATTAAGGCTTTTTGTTTTCGAAATTTCACCTTCTGCGCACTAACAAAAATAATTCCTTTGCAAATTTTGTATAAACTATACCTACTTTTAACTTAATATTAACTCAAAAAGACTAGGCTTATGACTTTAAATTTTTCGCTTTATTCGACTGTTTTGATTTTTACGTTACCCAAAATTTGATTGTGCCACAATGTGCGAAAAGTTTTTTGTGAGTGAGCTACTGATAATCAAAACCAATGAGTTAGACGACACATATATCCAAATATTAGCTTAAAAGGCATTGATCATGGGCAGATCGTAATAGTTTTTTTTCCACTGAACCCAAATGTGATTTAGATTGGTCTTTATAGCATCGAACCCGTAATCTTAAACCGAACTTCGAATCAAACTGAACTTAAAAAAAAAGTTGAAATCAGGCACGAACCGAACATAATTTTAAAAAAAAGATCGAATTGATTTGTTTGAAAATCAAACTGAACTCGAACTTAAATAAATTTTGATTCGGTTCGGTCCAATAGGAACACTAGTCGTAAGCATTCTGCATGTTCAGTTAATGGTTTCAACTAATAAACAGCGAATTATTGGAAAATATCTGTGTCTCAGCATCAAAACATTATGGCTTAGATAATGATAGTATCATAATTAATGCAGTAATTGCTGTAGCTATACCGGTACTAATTTGGTAAATTAATTGCATGTCAGCTATAGACATACCTATCAATTCTATAGACCTGAAAATTTACTCAACTCACATTAGATTTTATTTCTTATTACTTTGTTCACAGGCCATAATACTTTCGATTATATAGTAAATATTTATCTACTTTACTCGATTAGATATATGTCTATATGTCTGCAATCAGGTGTGCTCGTTTAATCATTTTGTAGCCCATCAATTTTCGTAAATGATTGTGTAATAAGCCAATAATTATTACTGTACTTATCAAATATTAAAAATAGATTATATACTTCTCAGTCAGAAATTGAAAATATATTGTTTATTAAATTAAAATTTTCATCTATGTATTTAATTTTATATCCATAAATCAAATACTGAGTAATATTAGTAATGTGACTACCTAATTTGATCAAAGAAAGTTCTGTATAGCAGTTATATTTAATTTAACAATTTTTTCTAGAAACGTTAATAGAAGCTTTATATAGTTGCTCATTAATTTATGTTCATAAATTTATATGTACGAATTCTTACCTTTTATTGATTAGAAAAAAAAAAGAAATGTAATGGATTTTCTGCACAATATTTCATGAATTCACAATGTACACGTAAAACAATGCATTACATAATATGAAATAGTTTATATTTATAAATGTACAAGATTATTGATTTACAATATATGAATGTAACAATGTACTGGGAAATAAACTATGTTACAATTTTAACTTTGAACAGTAGATGGATACTCTGTTCATTGGATCAGAGTTATTGTCGAAACATACCTGAAGGGCACTAGATACACCAATCAAGACCAGATTACATAGCATATTTCCACATATTTTTAAAAACGATTCAGACCCTTAGCAAAATAATCTAGTAGTACAGTATAAGGATTATGCACAACTAAAAAAAAGGAAAAAAATTAAACAAAGCAAAATATATAGACCAAATTTACATGTGTCATAATCTACTGTTTAAGTGCAATGATAATAAATAAGACAAGCTCTTTAGAATATGGATCTTTATTAAAATTATGTATGTATAATAAAAAATTTTGTTATAAATATAACCATTGTTTTTTTAATGAGCAAATGTATATCACATAAAACTTCAATAATACTTGACAAAAATGAGAACACTAACTATCCAAATTACAGAACCAAAAAATGGTATTATTATTTCAACCTAATAAATACTTTAAAGCAGAATAGTGTCTTGACCTTCATGGCTTTTTAACTCGTGATGGGATATCCTCTTATGAGTGAAAAATGAAAAAAAGTTGCATTAGATTGGCAGCATATTGCTTTTTTAGTTGTTATAATTGCTGTTATCGATATTATAACCAGTGTTCCAAGTTATACGAGTACAAATAGTTTGAGTTATTCGATATGAGTAATTCAAGTTTTAATAATCCTCAATCTAATCAAGCTTATAAAGGCTACGATTATAATGCTGCCACTGCTGGCACTGTAACTGTTGAAGCTATGATTGCTGCGATAACATTTCTTGTTAAATGATAATTGACCTGAAAGCAGAGGCTATGGCTGAAAATTTTGATCACAATTTAAAAAAGTTGCTTGCTGAATATCATTCGACCACTAATTGGAAATTTATATGATGGTTATTCTCCCATTTAATTTTTTGAGATGAATGAAATTTCAAATAGAAAGATCAAGGGAAATGCCGTGTTGAACTTTCTGAAATGTGCTTGAAATCAGCGATGCACTCTCTACTTTAACTGCTGATACAGTTCATGTGAACAAAGAAATTACAATGATTACAGACTTTGAAGAAATCACCACCTCAAAATAATAGCCTTGACATTTTTAATTTAATGGTTTTTATCATATTACTAATATATCAGTTAAGTTGATTTGGAGAAACAGATTCATTACTTTAATTATTGATTTATCTTTATTATATACACCAATTTATTTCTTATAAATAATTTTTATTATTATTTGTTTTTTGTCTTTATCATATATGGCAGTTTATTTTTATTAAATTTTTATTATTGTAATAATGAAATTATTATTCGTATTAAATTTATATCGTCAGACTGCTTATCCCATCAAAAAAAAAAACTGATTCATAAAGAAGTATTAGAGATATATTGGCCATAAAGCAGGGAATCAAATTGCAGAATAAGATAGCCATTACTGCAAAAAAATCCCCAAAGTATCAGATTAAAGATTATAATCCATTCACTCTAATTTCAACTTAGTGCGAAATACTGTTGAACCTCTCAAACTGATCATGTCATAATAGCATAAAAATGTTGTATATAAAGTCTAAGAGGTATGACCTTAACGCCGAAAAAAATATATATATCGAATTTGGTTTGGTAGTGGTTGGATATTTTAATTTAAAATTTTAAAATTGTTACTAAAAATAGTTTATTCAACTTCTATTGACTTCGCCAATATATTGAATCAAGTTATAAATAAAATTATTATTATTCTATATTATTTTGGCATATTGGAATATCGAATATTACAAATAAATATGGATGTCTATTTCGTAACCAAAAATACATGACTTTGCCAGTAGGGGTATTTTTAGTAATGGGAAAGTGCGCATTTTATAACATGCGCATGTATGCGCATTAATGCGCACTAAAATGCGCGTGATATCGAATGATATAATTTTTTGAATTTATATTTTACTTTCGGAAAATATCGGATATTTGCTCAAATCTTATTGCCTCCTTTCATATTCATTCATTTTTCTTTTCGGAATTTTTTGAGACTTCTGCATCCATATTCTATAATTCCGTCTGATAGTACACTCTCTGGCCTAAATTATATATATTTTAATCTTCCTACATAAAATTTGGATGTGATAAAATGTGCATAATTCCGAAGCATGCGAATTAGTGCACATTAATGCGTACAATAGATGAGTCGGGAACTTGCAAATAATAAATCTGGGACAGGTTATACAAATCTCCAAATTATAAATCCGACATTCAGACGAGAATATAAATGAATTTTGAAAAGCACATTAAATTTATAAATTTTGAGAAGCACACAATAAATTAATATATAAATTCAAAAATATAAGCATACAATTTAAACTCTACATATGCAATGAATATAACTGAAAGCAAGTAAACTAGTTTTCTTTATTTGCTTTAATGTTACATGATAAGTTATATGGTTTTTTAACAGTTTTTCTCTTTTTACGAGCTTGAATTTCTTGAGGATCTGAATTTTCAAGTTCATTTAGTGGTTGTCATCCTGAAAATGTCTTTCTCTGCCTTTTATCAATCATTTTGTTCTACATTGCGCGGAGGCTACTTGAACTGGAATTTGTGTTCTACTATGAACTCGTGTATTATTTGTATACTGATATAGATAGTTAAGTAGTTTGCCCGTTTATATATTGCATGCTTTTTTATAATTTCGAATAAGAGTCTCTAATGCAGTCTTAATTTGTGAATTTGCCATCATATCTTCATTAGCTTCTTTTATAAATATTTCAATAATGTCCTCAGTTTCTAAATTATTGTTACTACTATATTATCATCATATATTAATTAAATTAAATTTAATTGAAAATATATTTTGCATATATTATTATTACATATACTGTACCTATTATTTTGAAAGTTATCATTATTTATAATATCTGCCATATTGTCAATAAGCTCATTACTTGTATTTGAACATGTTTCTTGATAATCAACATCCTTAATTTCATTAGAATATTCTACTATATCATAAATAGGCTTATTACTTGAAATTGTTTCTTCATTAATATTAACTTCATTAAAATGGATAGTCTTTGAATGCAATGATGCATAAAAAGATTTGTTTTTTGAAACAAAATCTAAATTATATATAGATATTAAATAATAGGTATATAATTTATTTCATTTTTACTAACAATAATGTACATATTAAAAATACTTACCATATGCAATATATGATAATTCAGCTTATCATTAGTTGAAATAGCCATCAAACAATTTAGAGAACTTTGGTGATATTTAATTGCTACCACTGCTTGATGTTTACGGGAAGCTTTTGAAGAACCTTTTAAACATGTACATGTTCCGATATCTGATATTCAAGTCTACAATATAAAAAGTACTAGGTTTAGTTGCACTTGCTACTTTATAAATTCTTTCAAATCCAAACTCATTTAATAAATCCATATTAATTTTATCCCATCCAGGATATAAAAATCATTTTGCAATAAAAAATATCTTCCATACTCTACTTGCTAATCACCTGCACCAACAAATATGCTAACACTTCAGAAGTAAAGTCTCAAAGAAATAGTAGAAAAACCAATGAAAACATGCAATCTGGCAGCTGTTATTTAGGGATACAGTTAACTAAGTATCTGCTAACAGCTTTAGAGTTTGTTACTTACCAAAAAACTGGCGCTTGTCATTTAGAGGGAAAGTTTATAGACTACCTGCTGACAAGCTCAGAGTTTATTACTCACCACAACCAGAAAAGTACTTGGTGGCTCTTTGATGGATTTTGGACTATACTGGAAGGACCATTGTCCTTACTATGGTTACATGTAAACTCCCTTTGGTGCTGTCAGTTTGTAAAGAATTTTCAAAAAGTGGGCATTTTGGCCTACCCTCTCCAAAAGATCTGCAGTGTTTAATACTCCCAAAAAGGAAAGGCAAACCGTGCGAGACTTATGGGAAACCACTAGAAGAAGATTCTAAAAGCTCTGTTTTAAGCAGTCTGGTCTATATGTGCTTTTTGTTTAACATACTAGGACCTGGGCCGGTTATGCCAGGACAAGTTTATCAATGTTAACAATTTTTATTTTAAAAGTCTGAAAAGTAAAACTTTATTCAGCTAACAGATAGGCCTTGGATAAAGATTGATTGATAGTGTTGACCTATAGAAAAACACAAAAGTGATCATAACTTATAATCTACCGATCCAAATTAAATAAAACAACTACCATTCGATTCAGCTCATCGAGGCAGTTCTAACGAGCTATAGATCATCTCTGTATGACTACTAGTTGCCAAGATAGAAGTCGTCAAACATTTATAATTATAATTATCCTTAGATCAGCAATCTGATTGGCTAGGAGATTGCTGGGGGCAAAAACGTTAGATCTGACATATCTGAAAGATGTCATATTTATAGCTTATATTCTAGATATCTTATATATTATATTTATATAATTTATTACATATTACATTTATTATATTTATACTATATATTTTATTAATAGTAGTTGTAGTATATATTACACATGTAAAAGATATTGACCATTACATTTGTAAAATTTCAAAAAGTATAAAAGCGGCCGATGTGGACCCCAAGTTCAACATCAAGTCTTCATACTCTTTTAATAAATAAAACAACTATTAACTACACAAATCAAAAGTTATTAGTATCCTCATATACTTTTAATTGTAGCCTCTTTCGTAATTGCAAATTGCCTTAAATCTTCTTTGTTAAGTTTTCTTAAAAACACCATACTGACTTAGATATACCACAGTAACAAAGTGAAGTTACACAAAGTGTTCACTATCTAAGATCACTCTAGTTATCTAATATCTTTGAAGAAGTAGATATAGGATAACAATAGAAAAGGCAGAACCCTGAAATATACATAGATAGATCAGGTTAATTATTGGGTTACTAAAAAAGAAAAGATCTACAGAAAAACCAAAAATAAGTAAAAAATTACTATAAATAAAAAGATCTGCATAAAAAACCTCAAAAATAAGCAAACTCATATCTGACCTATCTATGTATATTTTGGGGTCCTAAAAAGGCCATCATTAAGTTTGAATTTCTTTTTCTCTATTAGTTAGATATTAATATATTATTTCCTTTTGCATGTAATAATATAAATTTAATAAATAAAAAAGAGAAAGGTCTCGGTTATAAAACAAAAAAAATTCATTTTGCAATAACTAGATTTGGACAATGATGTGAAGTTTCTAATAGTCTTTATTCATAAAAACATTTTATCTTATCTATAATAAAATGAAATATTTGAACTATATTATATGCTTGGGTACAACTAAATAAAATATCTTTAAGCAATCAGAAACTCTTTTCTACATAATTGTTTGTATGATTATTTCGCATTAATAAATTATTTCGAAAAGCAAATGACAGAATTTTTATCTTTTTCAAATAAGATTAAAATTTGTTGCAAGTTTTTTATATTTAGAAAATATTGCTAAGTAAATAAATTATATTCTTTTCTATTTCTTCTTTTGAAGAAATAAATAATATTTTTTTCATTTGTTGCATATTGGAATTTGATCTTCTTTATTGATTGAATGATTTAAATCCCATAACCATTACCAAAATGCTTAAAATATATGAAATATACATAAAAGCCAGTTTGTTCCTGGTCAACATAATTGTAATACATTACAAATTGCATTAGAATTATCAGTAATAATTGTTACTGGCCCAATATTTGGATTGTGAACAAAAAAAGCATTTGGTGGTAAAATAGTCTTTAGCATAATAATTGCATGTTCAATAGTAATTTCTGTTTCTTTATATATAAAAAAGATACCTAAAAGTAGACCACCTGCAATACAGCTTGAATAAAGAAGAAAGATTAATATATTAAGTGAATCTAAATAGCTAATATATCAAGGTATATAATACTCTAGCTTGTTGGATCTTTTTATAAACTCTTTTCATAAGTTCAGTAACAATACACAAAATAAAAGCTATGCCTTTTTGAGAATTATATTCTTGTAAATAAGCAGTTCCTTTTCCAGATTTATTATATAGAGTAAAGTTATTTGTCACATAAGTGACATCAGCTTATGTATCACCAAACCAATTAGATTTCAGAATTCCATATAACATAACATGATCAAAAAATTCAAAACAAATGTTCATTTTATCAAAAAACTAACAAAAATAGCTTATTACTCAAAAACTGCATAGGAAACCACTTTTGTACTCTAACAAAAAGGTTTCTTTGAATGATTTTACTATATAACCCAAACTTTAACCCAAATCTAGGCACTTACCTAACTCTAAACTAACAAAAACTAAACTTTATCAATGCAAAAATGGTCTACAGGTAACATTATCACATGCATAGCACATAACTTAATTATATTATATATATCAGCCTCTTGCTTAAGTTGTAAAAACATTGTAGCACCATTTCGCTCACTATATTTTTCTGATTCAAATATATAATATAATCTTGAAATATATAAATAATCAGGATTAATAGCTTGATCAGCTAACATGGTAACTAGTTCTTTATTAGTATTTGCACTTAAATGTAAATCATCTTGATAAGCATACCAAGCTGATGCCATATTATATTCATTATGAAATAACTGATAATATTTATTTTTTGTGCTATTATTTATAGGTCAAAATCTAAGTGCTTCTGCAGAATTTGTAACATGATTATGAATAAAATTAAGCTTAATTTCTAGAGGGTACATCTGCTCTAAATGTGAACATTTAATTTGCATTTTTAAAGAAGCTTTACAATTTGTATCATGTGCATGTTTACTATTAACTCTTTTTGGTAATGAGTTTCTTTGCTTTTTTTTAACCTCATAGCTGTGCATGCAATGCTATAATTCATGAAACAAAAAATGCTTGCCATTAATTTTAAAGCCATGAAATTCTTATTGTAGTTTTAGTTTTTTTCTAAATGCTACAAGCTATTCATGTGCTTTTTCTTTTGATTGAACATTTGTAAAACAATGGATATAAAATTGCTGAATTTGGATACTTTTATTAGTTTCAATATCATGCATCTCAGAAAATTCATGAATCAAATAACTATATTTCAAAGGTAAAAATTTTCCAAATAATGTAAAAGTTTATTGACATTTTTTTGAGTCAGTTTAATAGTTTGCATAATTTCTAAATCTGATAATATCTTAATCATTAATAAATTTTAATATTTATAAATTATAACAATAGTATGATTTTTATACTTATATCAAATACTTGTAAAGATGATGCTTTCTTGACTTGTTCTATTCTTATTCGAAAATAATTAGTTTGAAATTGAAGGCAAAATATTTTATTTACATTAATCAATTGGAAATTTGAAATCAAATTATTTTATTAATAAACAAATTGAAATATTGAAATATTTTATTAATAACAAATTTTAACAATTTTTTTATGTTGATTAATTCAGAGATTAGAGATTAATAATAAGTGCTGTGACAGATATTACATAATATCCATTTACTATGAGGGTACCCCCCTCCCATCAAGACGATTCTGATTGGTCAATTTTAAAAAATTTTTAGAGAGTGGCGAAATGTGGCATTCTTCCATATAAAATTTTTTCTTACTAAGTTAACGATACATGTCCACTAATTGAAAGTTTGTAGAGCTCGTCGAAACGCATCTAACGGTAGTTAGATCATCCAAATCGGCCCAGTGGATGGCAAGATATCATCAAAAAATGATTGGCCAACTATATAAAATCTCATGACAGATTACATATGAAAATCACTATAGGCGAAATGTGGCATGATTCTATCTAAACTTTTTTCTTACTAAGTTAATGATATATGTCCACTGATTGAAAGTTGTAGTCCTCATTGAGATGCATCTAACAGTGGTTAGATCATCCAAATCGGCCTACTGAATGGCAAGATTTCGTCAAAAAATGATTGGCTGACTATATAAAATCTCAATGTAAATACAAACATATAGTCAGCCAATCGGTTTCGACAATATCTCGTTATTCACTGGGCTGATTTGGATGATCTAACCACTGTTAGATGCGTCTTAACGAGCTCTACAACTTTCAATTAGTGGAAATATATAGTTAACTTAGTAAGAAAAAGGTTTAAATAGAAGAACGCCACATTTCGCCTATAGTAATTTTTATATGTAATCTGCATCATAGGATTTTATATAGTCAGCCAATCGTTTTTCGACGATATCTCAGCATCCACTGAGCCGATTTCAATATTCTAACCACCGTTAGATGCATCTCGATGAGCTCTACTACTTTCAATTAGTGGACATATAATATTAACTTAGTAAGAAAAATAATTTTAGATAAAAGAGCGCCACATTTCACCACTTTCTAGTTGATAGGTGGATTATCAATTAATAAAAATATAAAAATTTGGTATCATGCAAAATTTTACTAATGGAATATACCTTTAGCTACTAAAAAACTTTCTTAGCACTCAAAAATACATCATTTCAGTATATAATTATATTTTAAATAAGTTTAATTAGTGCTAAAAATTATAATATATTAGTAATATATTATATTATATGGGCCCTCAAAAGTAGAAACCAGACAATTTGACAATTTTTTAAAAATTAATCTGTTTGATTGATCAGATGCAAAATTTAAAGACAAAACTTTTTTACTTAATAATGAAAGTCTGATTACTTAATAAATTTTTGTGATACAACGGTTAAAAGCTTTTAACGCTATAATCTAAAAATAGATTTACCAAGATTTTGAAGCAATTTACAGGTCTATAGATCTGATAATCCTGTTTAAACAGGTTTGTTAATTATGAATATACTATTTTTAGATTGTTTTGATTTTGTGTAACAAAATAGTTTTTGC
>QKWP01002428.1:9481-27917 GCA_003550325.1 Gigaspora rosea
AAAATAGTATAAAATGATAAGAACTCTGGGAGTTATTATCCACTTACGTAACAATAACTTTTAATTATCGATCAATGATTGACTTAATGATTGATCGATTATATCTATTCGAGCTCATAAATTACATGCTTGATCGATCATACTCGATCAAGCATGCATCCTTGATTTTTGATCGATTAAAAAAATTTTTTTGGGATCAATCATCGATTAACAATTTTTTTGTCGAGTCAATTCCCTAGTCTGGTCCAAGAGTTTAATATTGATCAAATTGGTCAAATGATATATATATACTAGATTAGGGGAGTAACAAAAATTAGGTGATTTTTTAGGGGGGGAGGGGGGTAAAAAAAGTTGAAATTATATATAAGAACCTGACTATTTATATATTAAGAAAGAGGGAGGAGGGTAGGCCTCTGATAAAAAATAATCAGGTGATTAATAACACTGCCCTTAACAGGAACCGTTGTATGTTCAAAGCCTAATATATTATATATAAATAATTATAAGATTTTATTATATATAAATTCAAATTTTTATAACTTTAAATAGTAACTAGTTAACAGATTAAAATTAACTGATGAGCTATACAATTAGAATCTCCAGTTATTTAAGAGATAATATAGTTATAATAATAGATTAAATATTAATTAATCTGATATATTTTACTATATATAAAACATATCCTCAAAATATAGATTATAAAAGTAGTAATGTGTTTTTAGTAAAAGTAGATATAGCTAAAGTATTTTGGGCAATGATTTAATTGCAAAATATAAGAATATTAGATATTACATAACCTTACAAAAAATTAAAGGTTATACCCTTTTAAGTAAAGAGCTAACTGGGTACGATTACTAACTTTTTGTTTAAATATTCATTGTTTATATATTACTAGTAATATAAAATAATAAATTTTATAAATATAAAATGATATAATGTTTTCTAAATAAAAATGCTTTGTATAAATTAAAGATAATAAATTACATTATACAGCTAGTGTTAGATTAGAACAAATGTAAGAACTATTAGTAAAAACACAATGTATTTTTAATTAAGCTATTCGTTTCTTAATTAAAATTTAGAGTATCATTTTAATCAAATAATTAAAATTATTGTATAAAAAAAAAATCGTTAATCTGATTTATCATAATCAATCACCAAAAAGTCATGTAGTGACTAGTGATGCCACCGAAATTGATTTTTGAAAAAGATCTATTTCATCTTCATTAGAGAAAATTAAAAGTTTTTATAAGGAAGAGCAAATAAAATTTATATAGATATGTTCCTTATAATTTCGTCTATTTAAAAAAAGTATCAAATAATTTCGTCTTTCAAGTAAAATAGGTCAAAAACAATTTTGTCTTCAATTTTTAATTTCAGGTTTTAGAACCCGAAATGCTTTCGTCCTCATGTATAGTAGTGACAGATTCTTAGTGTTAACCGTAACAGCCAATTACCATAAAGGCATGTGCTAGACAGACAGACATTTTTCAACTCAAAGGTCTAGTGGGACAATCACTAAAAAGGCACTTGCAATATGAAACGTAATAGCCAATCAGCAAAAAGTCACGTGCCGGACAGACAAATATTTTTTAACTCAAAGGTCTAGTGGGTGCAATGTGAAACATAATAGCCAATCAGCAGAAAGTCATATGCTGAACGGACGGACATTTCTCAACTCAAAGATTTAGTGGGTGCAGTATAAAACGTAATAGCCAAATCAGCAAAAGTCATATGCCAGACAGACGAACATTTCTCAACTTCAAGGAGTATGGACCATAGCAGCCAATCAGCAACAAGTCACATGGAGAACAAATGGACATTTTGTAAATCAAATGTTTAATGGACAAAATAATTGTCGCAGCTAATGCTAAAAACGGCTAATGCTGAACTTTGCGATCTCGATTTGAAACTATAAGCTCTGCTAAAATCCACAAATACGCTTTAAATATCAAACCTAACCCTATGACAAAAACGAAAAAATCACCACAAAAAATTTTAAAATTTCATATCAAAGTAGGTCAAAGTTTCAGCATTAGCCATTTTTAGTATCAGCTGCGACAATAATTTTGTTTTTTTTTATTTTTTTTAATTTTAATTTTTTTTTTTATTTTTCTCTAGTGGACTATAGCAGCAATAACAAACAAGTCATGTGCTGAACAGACGGTCATTTTTCAACTTTTACATATACATGAAAGTCCTCATTATGCTTTAGACAATAATGTATTTAGGGAATTGCTATTTCCACCCCCCACTTTTGCTAATGCCACCCCCCAGCCAGCCTCCGACCCTTCCGACCTAGTTACGTGTAACGCAGTACAAATAGAGATCGCGTGACTTCCGGGTTCGTTATTGCATCTTACCAAAATTTTAGGTTACGCAAAACCCGTGATCACGTGATTTGTGTAACCAAAAAAGCCAATCAAAATTTGAACCAAAACTTGGTCCGAACTTGGTTCAAATTGAACTATTTCAGGTCACTTGAACCAGAAATTGGTTCAAACTGAGCCACTTCGGGTTCATTTAAACCAGAGCTTGGTTCAAATTGAACCACTCCGGGTTTATTTGAACCATTTTGAATTCATTTGAACCAAGTCCTGGTTCAAATTGATCCACTTTAGTTCATTTGTACCAAGTTCTGGTCAATTGAACCACTTCGGGTTGACAAAGTACAGAAGTATGAACAAAAAAAGAAAATGAACCCAAAGTGGTTCAATTTGAACCAGAAATTGATTCAAATGAACTCGAAGTGGTTCAATTTGAACCAGACTTGGTTCAAGTGAACCCGAAGTAGTTCAATTTGACCATGAACTTGATACAAATGAACCCAAAGTGGTTCAATTTGAACCAGAACTTAGTTCAAATGAACCCGAAGTGGTTCAATTTGAACCAAGCTCTGGTTTAAATGACCCGAAGTGGTTCAGTTTGAACCAATTTCTGGTTCAAGTGACCTGAAATAGTTCAATTTGAACCAAGTTCTGGTTCAAGTGAACCCGAATTGGTTCAATTTGGACCAAGTTCTGGTTCAAATTTTGATTGGCTTTTTTGGTTACACAAATCATGTGACCGCAGGTTTTGCGTAATCTAAAATTTTGGTAAGATGCACGAATCCGAAAGTCACGTGATCTCTATTTGTACTAAGTTGCACGTGACTAGGTCGGAAGGGTCGGAGGCCGGCTGGGGGTGGCATTAGCAAAAGTGGGGGTGGAAATAGCAATTCTCTATATTTATATTAAAATTAAATTAAACAAATTTATTAGAAAATTAAATATTTATATCATCTGATACAGTTAAACTTTTCAAAACTGATTCTGTCAAAACTGATAACCTGTAATAACTGATAAAAAATTAAGCTACCATGTTTGTTCTATAAGTCAAATCTGATAACTTGCCATTTTTGATAACTGATACTGTACTCAAAAATCAAATATCTATAAAATATAAAAGATTTGACAGGTAAAATAAATTAATTTGATTGGCTTAAATTAGATTTTATATGACCAATTATATATGGGTGTTCCAAGTTAAAAGTGCCCATTTTTACAATTTTTTGAAAATGAGTTTTCATTAGAATCACATACCGTAGGTTTCCGAAAATAAGCTATCCCCCAGATTTTCAGAAAAATTTTTAAAAAAATAGTTAACAGTCGCTAAATATAAAACTTTTTTTTTACTATGTAAACTTCAAAAGATCGAATAAATAAAGTTGTTCAGCGTAACAAATACACCTATAATAAAAATTTCATGGCATTTGAATAACTTTTTATTAGTATATTTTTCAATTTTTCGAAAAATTTAACAATCTGAAAATAAGCTACCCTTACGATTTTTTTGTAACTTTTGGCCAAAAAGGGTAGCTTATTTCGAACAAATATGGTGAATTTTGACATGATTGACTTTTTTTAATTATAAATGAAAGTCCAATTTGTATAATAAAAATCATGATAATATAAAAAGAAAATTATATAAGCCTGTGTAGAGCCAACACGTCACGAGATTATCCGATAGTCATTTGCCGTCTTTAACCAATCAAATTGTGAAATTTGATTAATCTCGGATCGACCAAAAATCAAACCAAATAATTAAATTCAAATATCTCAAAATAAAATATATGTAAAAATAGGCCCTTTTAACTTGGAGTACCCCATATATATAAAATAAATTCAGCTAATTATATTTGTTTATAGCTATATAACTAGTAGATTATTAGTATTTTAAAACTAATAACCTTTCAAAGCTAATACAAAAGCTAGCTAGCCACTATGTATATCAGTTTAGGGAGGTTCAACTATATATATAATATATCTATATAATTAAATTATTTTAATTAATAATTAAACTATTCAACCAATTTGACCAGACTAGTTTGACCAAAGGCCCTTTGACCATTGACTAGCAAATTTTGGTTTAGCATATCGGCCGATTTGGTTTGACCCCAAAATTAGCCAATCATGATTGAGAATTATTTGTTGTTAAAATTTATTACAAGGTGAGTTTTTACAAAAATGGTCTTTTAAATTTACTTTGAAGCCATAATTAAGTGTAGAATATTGCAATATCTACATGTTTTATTATTAGCTAAAAGTAGATTAAAAAGGCTGTTTTCTGTAAAATTACTTTCAGATTTGCCCTTACCCATTATACAACCGATCATTCAAATAACAAACTGATCATTCACTACCCAAAAATACCCGAGCACTTCAACAACTAGTAATAGTACTTTCTTTTACGGCTTAGTGTAGTTGTTTTTTTAGTATTTATTGCTTGTCTATTTTATATAAAGTCTAAAAAGCTTTTTTTTCTTTTTTTGTTGAATGTTTCGTTTGTTATTCTCACGTCATTTAATGGCAAAAGCCTGTGTAACCATTTATCAAAAAAAGACTTCTAAAAATCAAATCGGCGGATATGGTCAATACTGATGGATATGTATTGTAAAAGTTTAACAAAAAACCTACAGAATATACTATGAAAAAATATTAATTACATTACTATATTTCAGATACAATTTTAATATATTGAACATTTAATAGATAGATAACAACTTTGTCTAGTATTGTTACTGCAAAACTTAATTTTTTTATTGTATTTTCACTTTTTGTCCTTTAATAAATTTAGGTTTCTATTTAGATACATATATCTTATATCAATCAATAAATTTTAATTGAAGTTAAGGTTAAAAGAAAAATATAAAGCATTTATTGTTATAAAAAATCTATAAGACTAGAATTTTTGATGAAATACTTTTAGTTGTTATTGGGAATTGGAGTCAAATTAAATAAATACAAACATTTAATATCAAAATTTGCTACAATATAAAATTAATATTTAAAATATATTCCTATACCAAATTTTACAAATAATATACAAGATAATCATAACCATATTTCTAATATTTCACTACAAAAAATTGAAACCTGGTTGTACAAATAGATTAAATTTTCTATACCTCCATCTGATATTTTTATATATACACAAGTCTAGGTAAGCCTTGGCCACTCTGGTAGGTTTAGGCTACAGATAAGAATTTAGGTTTACTTAGATATATGTCTGAGTTTTTATTCTTAGCATTAGATTAAATTTAATAGAAACTTTTTACAATACTGAAAGAAATTTTATTTTTTTAAATAAAGATAAAAGCAAGGTCACACCTTTAACATTTAAAAAAAAAAAACATTTATAATATGTGTTGTACAAGATCAAAATTTATCAATATGAGTACATATTTTAAAATAAATTTATAACCGAAATTATAATTGGATTGTTAACATTATAAAAAATCAAAACTTCCGAACATGATCGAATACATAAGTTCTTGGTTCTTAAAATTACAATGCGATTAAAATTTTTAAAACCAATCAAGTAATTATTGCGCTTTGCAAAATTGTATGACCCTATGATTAATTTTTTTATGATTAAATGATTGTGATTGCTAAAGCCAGTAAAACTGAGTTTGATACAAACTCAGATTTATGATGGCTTCAGCAATTACAATCATTTAATCAAATCATAGGGTCACCCAATTTTGCAAAGCGCAATAAAAATTCTATTGTATAAATGTATTAAAAGCATCATACGTATTATCATGCATTATATATTCAATGTAATGATTTTGTTTTCCCTTTGTTTAAACGCGGATCATAAAATGGGTCAGAATAATTTTAATACCGGATGTTAAACGGTTAATACATTAACACAGTTAAACGATTAAACGGTTAAAAAAACTTCAGGCAGTTCCAGAATCACGAATGTGGTAATCTGTTTTTTTTTTTTATTGTTTAATTTTCTGCAATTTTATTGGCTCCGCCCTGTTCCGACCTGATTTAAAATTTGGTCGTATATATGCCTGCACCGTAATAAAATGTTACATCTCAAAAACATACTTTAAAACGAAATAAATTACCCTAGCGATTGATTTTCATCAGCCAATTAGACAAAAGCCTACCAATGATGCTAGTTGAATCTCTAATATAGTGATGCCATAATTTTCACCTACTGGACACCTAATTTCTCCATTTAAACCAATGGTAATATTGTGCGCGAGAAATTTTTGTTGCATTGTCCCGATTTCTTAGATTTTCACAAAATCTCGGATTTTGTAATAGATCAAGGAAGTAAAGAGCGTGTGGGTAGCTGCATAAAGATTTTTAAACCATTATGAAGTTGCTAAATATTACATAGAATCCTCGAATTATGTTATTACTTACATTATGAATTTTGCATATTCGGGACGCTGCCAATATTTCAAATATTTTAAATAGTTAAGGAATGCAGGATCCTGAAAGAATCCTCTTTGCGCGAGATCTGGATTGTGATATGTAGAAAAAAACTTGAATACGATTTATTGATCAAACGTAACTTGAATCGTGAGAAATGTAAAGTCTTTCAATACAAACTATTGAGATACCACGGATTCGCCAGACATTGAACAAATTCTAATTCTATTTGAAAACGTTTATCATTTTCTGCATCTATTATTGTGGTAGGACTTTGAGGTTTGTCGGTCGGTGTGGATTGATCTGACATTTATAAAAATGCCTTAGGGTTCATGTAATATATGCCTATTTATATCGTGTTGTGCCACTAAAGCATCGTTTTGATTGGTTGTTAAAATACCCCAGAAAATATGTCGATCATACCTCGGATAGATTACCGGCTATACCCGGATAAAGTTTATTACTTACAAAAAATAATTTAGTTTCGCAATACATTCTTATTAAAATATTAATTCAAAATAGTATTTTTTTTTTTTATTTGTAAGGTAAACAATACAATTCACTTAGATCGCCGAACCACCTTCTCGACCTTTCAAAATACAGTATTCACTTCTCATCTAGTTTCTTGAACTGCCGTATCTTACTGTATTTCTCATTAAAAAATAGTAGGTTTTAAAGACGAAAATTTTTTATATGGCGTGACGATTTTTTTACTGTATTTTAAAAATTACAATTAGTCGCCAATCATATTTATTCAAATTTTAGCCAATCAAAATGAACTTCTGCTATGCTTGCCACTAACATTATTCGTTATCATGCATTTTGCAAATCTGACATCTAATCCGATAATTTTTTTTTATCATGAAGTGGCTTGGTTTTAGTTGCGAGTCCCGTATCTATTTGTAAAATAAACTATGTTCAGGAGGTTTTCTGGTCAAGTTACGAAGAGGCCTTTAAAACAATGGGTTAAGACTATTGCACAGGTTAGTAAGTTAATTGCTATTGGTTTTTTTTCTTTTTTTTGTAAATGCGTTGATAAATTTCTGTTGAAAAGGAGGTTTCACCTTTCGCTAGGGGGTTTCATTTTTCGCCACTTACGAAAATGACTTCGCCTAACAGTTATAATACAAAAGTTGTCTTGGCAACATCTTTAGCAGCGGTTACGGGTATCGGTTTTTATTTTTTCGTTAACCCTATCCATGCCAACGAGGCCGAGGAGGGTCTTCATCCACCAGCGTATCCTTGGTCTCATAAAGGTCCGTTTAGTACTTTTGATCATGCCAGGTGAGAGATGCTATATCTAAAGATATTGTCAAACGTGAAGGTCGTTTGGGAGATTATTTTATCAATAAGTATATACTTGACCGTGTTTAACCATTTAAAAGACGGTTGATCATGGTGAAAAGTATCATCGATTTATATCTTTGGAGGATCATATAAGTACTAGTCTAAAAAAAAAAAAAAATAATCTTATATAAGGCCAAGAGTCGATGATTTACCATTTTATTACAATCTTGGATTCGACAAAAATTAAAGCATACGTCGTGGGTATCAGGTCTACAGAGAAGTTTGTTCCGCATGTCATTCACTCGATCGCATCGCGTGGCGTAATTTAGTTGGCGTATCACACACCGCAGATGAAGTAAAAGCAATGGCCGAGGAAGTAGAATACACAGATGGGCCAAACGATGAAGGTGAAAATTTCCAACGGCCTGGAAAACTCTCTGATTATATGCCACCTCCGTATCCTAACGAAGAAGCTGCTCGTGCAAGCAATGCTGGAGCTCTCCCTCCCGACCTTTCTTTAATAGTTAAGGCCCGTCATGGTGGTGCTGTGTGTATCATATAATTTATTTTTGTACTAATTGAATCAACAATAGCAATTACTAATATACGTTTAAACACAGGATTATTTATTTTCTATTTTAACTGGTTATATGGAAGCGCCAGCCGGTGTCGAAATTCGCGAGGGTTTATATTATAATCCTTATTTTCCCGGTGGTGCAATTTCCATGGCAAGGGCTTTATTTGACGGATTAATTGAATACGAAGATGGTGTGATATAATAATTATCATCATTTTACTCTTATTGTCTTAACAGCTGAAACCGAATATCGTAATTTCATTAGGTACTCCTGCGACCACATCTCAGATGGCCAAGGATGTCACGACATTTCTTGCATGGGCTGCAGAGCCTGAACACGATGAACGTAAAAAAATGGGAGTCAAAGCAATTATCGTTATATCAATTTTGACCGCTTTATCGGTTTGGTTAAAACGAGCCAGGTTTGCATCCTTGAAGTCGAGGAAGATTGTGTACGTATTTAATTAACAACTTATAATGCGAAGATATTATATATTTCGTGAACACAATGATAAGATTTTTTTTATTGTTTAGATATGCACCGCCTCATTAGGGTTGCGACCTAAACCCTTGTTTAAATTACGGCATTACTACTTAGTTGGGTTTGTGAATCGACATTTCTACTTAATTTGGGTTCACGACCAAAGCCCAAATATATAACCCATTTCGGTAAATAGTGTCAAACTCAAAAACCGCCGATTCATTAAATAAATATGCGTGCGTTTAATAATGTAATATTAAAACTTTAAATTATTCAAAAATTTAAGCCTTTTAAGCGAGTATATCAAGGTTCAAAGATTGATATAATGTAATGCCATGTATTTAAGAGCGCTATTTATAGGTGTGTCTTTACGTATTTCATTTATCTACACATAGGACGTGATATTAACATCTGGTTAAAAACGTGCTAAGTCTTTGAATTCGTGTATAAAAGCATTTTGATCGTTGATAATAAAATAAGCAAAAAAATCACTTTTCAAAAATTGTAAGCAGATAAGTCGAATGCATTGCATATCCGCAAACTATACTAAACTATTTGATGTCACAATACTGTTTATTGTAAAACATCATTGCGTTATCGTTAGAATGTGGGGTGTCAAAAAACAAAAAATTAAGACTTTAAATTTTCCCAAGGAAAATTTTTAGGAATGACTTCCGGAATGTCGTTAATGTATCCAACCAACCATTCAAGTGCGTCTACTAGGCCTTTAACATGATCGAATAGAAATGAATTTGTCAAATGACAATATATACAACTACAATATCTTAAAGCAAAATATGACTCACGAGGTCCTGAACGATTAAACATCTGATTGAAGAATCATTGAAAATAATAAGATATTGATGATATACGATAATGAAAAATGATAACGTTCTAATTTTGATCAAACCTGATTTCCGTCTACTAACGCTATTTTCGAAGCATATTTTGCAAGTGGAGGCCACCAGTTTGAAGGCAATAATGTTTCTTCGTACTCCTTTCTAGTAGCATCAAGATTAAGCCCACACGGACAGACTATGAGAATCTCAGGTTTTTCGCGTATGATGTCCTCCGGAGGAACACGGACCCTTTCAAGTAGCCGAGGTTTGATAATAAATTTAATATACCAGACAATAAAAATTCAAATTGAATTTGTACTCAACGCACGAAGGGGGAGCTCCCATCTCAGCGGTGTCGCCATCTTTGCAGTCTGCCAACACTTGTATACCCTGTAAGGCAAATAAATCTATATAGCATGTTACGAATGAAATATAGAGTATGAAAAATTTATAAATTAAATTACATTACTCCATCGAATCAGTTGTGGAGTCCAGTGACCACCAAGATATATGGGCGATGTCCATTCAAAAAACGCCACTTTTGAACGTTTTCTACCTGAGGCAATACTTTGATTGACTAGATCCCGTGCATGATTAATACGTGACCTAAGCATTGATATCACCCTGGACGATTCCTCAATCATCTCCAATGCTTTTCCAACATCAGAAATTGATGATATAACATCCTAATATTTAAAGCAAACAACATTGATGAAGGTATTTGAGATATCCGGATGGATTCAAAGAGTTGGTATCTTCGTCACCTCTATAGACAAGGGATTTAGCGTTACGATAATAGGTTCTACAAAAGAAATTTATAATATTGAATTAACATGAATTTTGGTAAATTGTTTAGAAGGTTCTTTTCTTACTACCTGGATCAATCTGTTTTGCGATGCGCTGTACTGTAACTAGATCAATGGAACAAACATCGCATAGATCCTAACAGAAGTACAGATCAGTACGAACTAGATTAAAAATATATATACTTGCTGACAAAATTTCAATTATAAAATTATAATCTTTACTCAAATAATATTAATTTTATATAAATTTTGTATAATATATTTGCAAATTTTCAAGATTATTTTGTCTTTATTTTTTTATAACAATTGTTTTTTTTTTGTCCGGATTTTGCTAGCAAGTATAAAATTCAATATGCTAATTTCGAATTTCAACGCTTGCGATTAAGAAATTATCGGACCTGCGTTATAACAATATCTGGCCTTAGGCTTTTCAATAAAGCGATATCCAAAGTATAAAGGCTATTTCCTTCAGCGAGAAGATTGGATACTTGCACGTCAACATCGGCGCTTGTGGTAAACTTAGTTCTAGTTACCCGAATTAAAGAAATTATGAAATCGTATAAATTGTGGCATTATTAAATTTTTTATTTTAAATATTGCCTCAATACTTTGACGCAGTAAGGATCGGTAAAGAAGTCACAGAAGGAGGATAATCGTCTTCATGGCTTCTCCCAACAAGTTGAACAGATGGATTGTTACCAACAATCAATGAAATAATTTCGGCAGCCGAAGGTAAAAGAGATACTACTCGTTTTACTCCCATCATAATTAGAAAAAAAAATTGTGTTTCTCGTTTAACGATATTAGCATAGAAGTTCGATTTGATTGGCTGGAGCTTTGTGTATAGGTTCAATCAACCTTTCGGGTTTGAAAATTACAATATATGATATTAAGGACGATTTTAACCAGGTCAAAACGGCTTTTTACTAATTGATGTTTGGAACATTAAATAAAATATTCAAAACGTTCAGACTTTAATCCGAGCTATAATTAATTTTCTTAATAATTAAAATTTGTTTTATAATAAATTTTATGATATAATTCAGTGTTGGGCAAATTAGTGGTTGGCCAAAAATTTGCTTGTCAAATTGGTCAAATTGGTACAGATCCGTTGACCAGACCGGTCAAATTGGTTAAATTGGTCAACACTGTATGATATAATGTATAATAAAATATATACTGGTGAATTTTTACCATCATTGATTAAAAATTTATTAATAAAAGGCAAAATTATATTAAAATTTATTCTAATGACTAAAAATAAATTTAGCTTCTAAATAGAAAAGTTTTACAGTAATTACAAGTCGGTCAATACACGTATCATTATAATGAATTATTCAAATACGACCTTTCTATATTATTAAAACTAATTTATTAAGTATTATTAGTATTATTGTTTAATTCCAATGTCTTTAAAATTCTCTCTAAGCAATTAACTAGTATATGCAATTCTTCTCCCGTATGGTTTAGTGGTGTGGACTTGTTTTTGCTGATGCGAAAATGATGGCATATTTGGTTGTAAATTGTTGGTGGCACTCTTTAATTGATTTAACGTTGCATAGTTAGTAGCTTCTGGTAACTTACCCGGTAACTGATACTCAGCAGTAGCGACCAAGTTATGATTGATTTTGTTAAATTCATCAACAGGTGCTTTGATGAACTTTAACATTGGTCCACAATAAGATAATTGCCCAAATACTACCGATGTTACGGGTAATGCAGACCTACTACCTTTACTTGTGCAAAGAGGAAATAGGGTTGCATACGTTGATGATTGACATCCAGCATATATATGAACTCTTCCATTTATAGAATTTCTTTCGGCTTCTTCCTTTTTTAATAGAGCATATCCTGGTACCATGGCCTGCATCAAACGCGCTTCGTCAACAAATGGCAAAATGGCTTTGTTGTTAAGTACTTTGAATTTTTTCGGAAAGAATTCATAAATTGGTGACTGTGGATCAGTAAACAGAGGTCTGAAAGGTTCTGGAACAAGGTAATTGCATTTAGGAGGAAGTATACACATCAACTGTTCAAAAGGTCGTATTGGGGTGTCTGGGATGAAAGTTTGATCAAAGTTTACCGCTTCCACATGCTTTAATATGTCCTGAACAGTTGGTGATCTATGATGTGGATAGAAATGTCTCCAACTTGGGCAATCTCCATTATAATATTGAAATACCCAACAAATTGTCTTTATATAATCATTCGCTCTCTTTGATATTTCAGTAATATTTTTTTCCTCATAAATAATATCAGAGCTTCTTCTTAAACGATCAGGCTTCGACTTTAGATGTTCGAAAAACTTAAGAAAATTAGCAATGTTTATTTTACCTTTGTTAGTAATATAAGATTTAACTTGACTAAAATATGTTTGGTAAGCTTGGAACAGAATATCAACACGTGTCTCTCCTAGACATTTAATCCGTGGAATAAAATCATTACCAAGCAAATTAGCAATGCAAACAAAGTCATCGATAACATTGTCTTCTTGGATATCTGACGTTACTTGCACCACCATATCGCGAATTATGTGTTTGCGAAGTCTATTGATGTTAAGAATGACATCATTCCCTTTTAAGCCAGGACGCAATATACGCAAATTAGGTTCGTGTGTAAGCAGAGCGTACATGATAAAGTCGGCATCGCAACCACAAACAACATGCCGATACTTTGTGTTATATTCTGGATGATTACGTTGTGCAGTTAAAAATTGAAATAATTTATGCTCGCCTTCACCGGCCACACTGGAATCATTAAGTATTATTTGAAGATTTTTGAGTTTGCCATTCAAACGTTGGTATATGTAATACCTAATCGCATCGTTTGCAGCCTGCATGAATTCGGTTCCTGATGATATCGATGCACTATCTACTGGAACAAAAAATCCTGAAGAATTTTTTGCACGAACAGTTAATTGCGATTGCTCATATTTAATGGATGAGTCTTCAAAATGTGTGTCACTTTCTTCTGTTATACGAGACCCTTCCCGGGATAAAAATCTTCGTGAACGTTGTTCATTCATTTTTGCTCTAGGTGCAACACCATCCATTGCAATGTATACTAGCACTTGAGGATTGCAAACATTGAACGCAATGTCCATTTCCTTAAAGACTCTTGATAACATGCGACGGGATGTGAAATTCGATTTTGACGCTTTTTTCTCCATACTTCTAAGCGCAACGTGAAATAAGGCATTTATATCTAGATACAAGAAGTCTGTCTTACTTCTTGATTTTTTCTTTACCGCTTCAACTATATGAGGATATCGCAAAGACAGCCATCGAAAGAACCCTGGTATACCCATGACGATGATAATAAAGCAAATAGAACGAATTTTCAGGATTCTAAATCTATTCTCTATATTTTCCTATTGGACATCAAACGTGACTTAGCCAATCATTGGTAACGGAAATATATTTCGACTCTAAAAATAGGGTTTGAATCAGTTTTAATACTTAAACAAGTGAGACCATTTTATTAATTTAAGAATTTATTCAGTCTATTTTATTCGCGTTAATTTAGCACAATCTAAAGTTTATAATTATATATACAGTAGGCTTCCGCATGGGCCGGGTAGGGCCGAGTACTAGTGATACCCTTACCCTACCCGTTTGTACATGGGCAATCTACCCTTACCCTAGGGCTCAGATCTTAGTACCTATACCCGGCCCCATTAAACTATGGCTTCGAACTACCCATGGGTCCCGTCAAAAATATAAAGATCGATATTTTTGTTAAAATAAAAAAGTTGTACAGCGTATAAATAAGAACAGCGTTTTAGATTATTGTTATGAAACAAGTGATAATTGTCCGGAGTAGGGTTCGGGGCACGGGTAAAAAATTTGGCATGCATGCCATTAGGTCGAGGCAACATAGCGGGCTTTACTTGATTGGATGATCGACACAAAATGTTACACAATATGTTTCACATAGTGGCGTAACGTTTTGCAGTTACAAAAATGGTTTGGCAGCCACGGAGACGAATTGGCCAAACTTGATACCAAATGAAAGCGAAAGAGTACCTTCTGGTCTATATGGATCCACCAGGAGTCTAGACACTTTTGCAGTAACGTGACCATCACGTGGTGTGGCGTCTTCGGATTAACTTTTTGGCTTTATTGTTAAGGTTAGGGATTGGGTTCGTGTATATAGGCTTAGAAAGTCCCTATATATATGTAAAATCGCGTTCCGAACATTTTTATGCGGTTTTTAAGGCCAATTTAAACACTAGTTTTCAAGTATTTTCGCTCTTTTCTCTTTTTTTCTTCTTGAACACGTGTTTTGTTTTGATGCGGACTGATCCGGGACGATCAAAATTTACGTTCTCCGATTGGTTAATTCTCATGCGCCACGTCACGTTACTGCAAAAGTGTCTAGACCCCTGGTGCGGTTGGATCTATATACTGTCAAAGTAATTTGGTAATCCGCGAAGTAATTCGGAAGTTAGATGAGAGGTATGTTTGGACGTTTAAAATTAGCCTATAGGTATAATAAATTAATCAAACTCAACAATTTAAGCCATCTTTTGTTTGTGAAAACTTATTTTTTGTAATCTTAACTAATAAAGAAACCTGTCTATATTATAGGCTAATAATATGAAGCTGAGCACCATAAGGATAATAGATTTCATGAGAAGAGTTAAAGAAAAATACTGTAGCATACTTTAACCTTGTAACGATTGTTAAATAGAATTAATTAGTTTGATATTAGAACGAACATTATAAGTTATTTTTGGCATTTTTTTTATCGTTTATTAGCATTATAGGATAGGTTTAATCATTTATTTTTTGTATCTTTATTTTTTGTATCTTTTCTTTCTTTGATTTGTAATATATTGAAGTTTTTTAATAAAATTTTAGTTTATTGGAGTTTTTCTGATTTTGTTCGGTTTTGTTTGTGATAAGATTATAATTTTAGGTTTAAATTATCGAGATTTTATGGTAAAGACTTCTGCCTGTATTAACTTGATTATAGATATAATTATTTTCTACATATTAAATTTTTTTTATTCGTGATTCGATATTTTTATTAATCTTCGATCAACCAATAAAATCATGAGATGATCTACAAAAATTGGCCAATCACTATGAAAGCCCGCTATGTTGGTTTAGGCACATGCCCATTTAAGTTCACGTGATTACAACCCGTCATTAGCCAATCATATAACGTAAATCACAGGATTTGCATTAATAGAATTCTTTTTTTTCATTCAAATTTGCCTTATAAAGTATTACTATACATAGCTCTCTGATATAACAGAGACGATTAAAATTCAATTTCATAATATAATAAATACTACTTGATATAATGGATTTACTAATAAAACTCTCAATAAAGCAGCTTTTAAAAAATTTCTCACTATGTGCCCAAGGTACTACATTATATCAAGAGCTACTGTGTATATTTTTGAGTTCAAAATTTTATTCTATATCATATTTTGTGCAAAATCATATGATATATAAAATTCATATTTAAAGCTCCAACATATAATCTAATCATAATATTGAATTGGCTAAGGCCACACAAAATTATATACTTGGTTTTCATAACCCGGCCGGGTCAACAAATCAGGTTTGGAAATTTTTTTTTTAATAGGATTAGCCAATAAAAACTTTCTATTCGTGTTCATATGATAGAATGATATATTCAATATATGATCTGCATACTGTATAAATTGTATTATTGATATTTAATATAAAAAATCCTTTTTATTGCATCAAAAAAGTAAACCTAACTAATTAATTTCGTTCTGCCTCTCACTAGGGTTCCGCAATTTGATTTGATCTTCAAATATTTGAATCAAATATTTGATCAAATTCAAATTCAAATTTGACTATATTTAATTTGATCAAATTCAAATATAGCCAAATTTGATTTGATTTGATTTGAAAATTACTATTAAAAATTCAAATTCAAATTCAAATATTTGAATCAAATCAAATTCAAATCAGGGTCAATTTGATTTGATCAAATTCAAATTAATCCAATATTTGATTTGATTTGAATTTGAGGAACCCTACCCCTCACGTACGTATGTAATAAATTGTACAAAATCGTATTGCTTATTACAAGTTAATTATCCTTTCTCAAACTAAATAGTAAAGTAGCAGAAATTAAAAAAAAAGCTAAAAACGAAGAAGCTATATTTAAAATAAATCTACTTTAGAAATAAAAGCTAAGTTTTTATGTAGTTTCATTTGCTTTTACATGCTTTCTTTTATTTTTATTAACCTTAGTTCTCATTGAAGATTTCTTTGGATTGGTAGAAGTACTGCCACAGTCACTACAATGCGGGTATTTATCTTTTGCCGGTTTATTGACGTTTAAACATCCACATTCGATACTAACATCTGGGTAAATTTTAGCAGAATAGTACGGCTTTTCAATTTTTGCATCACACAACAATGAGTCATTAGCGAAGACTTTAAAAAAAAGTTCATTAATAGAATCTTTCTCATGAGTGTCAAATTCTTCTACAATTTTATCAGATTTTTCTGTGCTTTCACTGGATTCTTCTATATTTTTATCTGGCTTTTCTTCTTCAGAGCTTTCAGAGCCGGATTGATCCAGTTCATCCTCTTCATCTATATTTTCTTGATTAGTCTCTTCATTAGAATTAGTAGTATTTTCCACATCATCATCAACTTTTGGTTGCTCTGGTAATATAGTTATTGACAGGTCACAAATGTTATAAAATGACATACCGCAAGTATAAAAATTGTATCTAAAAATCTTCTTAACAAAGTTTTATCTTTTTTAGAAAGTTTATTGCACTGAAAAGAAAACAAGGCTTTTCGCATTCAGTGCAATTTACAATAACACTAACATTTTTTGCACGTGCAGCAGAAAAACTAAATGGCATAGTATGTTTGATTTTTACTTTGCTTGCTTTTGCTTCAGATTTTACTAACGAAGGTCAGTTGTTCGAATACTATATATCTCTTCAAAATGACTTGTAATACAAATCATCTTTAGGTACTGGATTTGGTACCATAGACAGTGCTACAGAACCCCGAGCTATATATAGATGGGTGACAATTTGCTGTTGCTTATTTTTAACTATTTTATGTAGATCTTTTCTATATTTAGTAATATTAATGCTTATTTTTGACTGTTTTTCTGTAGATCTTTTCTGTTTTTAGAAATATATAACAATTTTTTAAAATTGTTAGCTGTTTATAGATTGCTCGAGGTCCTAGTGCTGCGCCACATTTCTTAATTAAGAAAAAGTAATGTCTTGAGGTGCAACAATGACTAAAAAAATCTTGTAGACATGGCTTTAAATAAAAGGATATTATTTTTGTTATTTTATTATTATGATTTAAATTTTGGTAATTTAATTAATTCTTACCTTTTGTTTTATATCTGCTTTAGTACACCGTATATGTCTGAAAATAAGCTACTATCTAAAATAAGCTACCCCCCTGATTTTTTTTAAAAATCTTAAAAAATTCGTTAGCAGTTGCTACATATAAAACCTTTTTTTCTACTAAGTAAACTTCAAAAAGTCGATTAAGTAAAGTTGTTCAGCGCATCAAAATACACCTACAGTAAAAATTTGGTATCATTTAGATAACTTTTTATTAGTACGTTTTTCAATTTTTTCAAAAAATGCTATATTTCAAAAATAAGCTACTGTTATAGAATAGGTTTCTTGTTAGATACAGAGTAAAGCGGAGTTTTACAGTTTTACAGTTTTACAGTTTTACAGTTTTACAGTTTTACAGTTT
>QKWP01002428.1:35545-67660 GCA_003550325.1 Gigaspora rosea
AAATGCAAGGTACCCAAAAGACCAGAAGAAATCAGGCCTTTTGAACAAACCTCAATTTGCAAAGGATGTTGGATTGACTTCCACCGAGACCTAGATCCAGAAGATCCACGAAGTATAGAGTTCTTTACAAACGGTGAAGGCCGAGGAACGCTAACGGAATGTAAGCTCTGTAGAGAGCAAGGTATTAGATCCAAAATGATTAAACTCGATTCTATCCGAGAAGATACCCGATTCTGTAATCTTGAATGCTTGTATGCTTATAAAGCTACAAAAGATGTAGGATGGAACCACAACTACAACTTGTGGACTCGAGTACGCCATTATACCGAATCCACCAGAAATGCAGGACATGCATATGACCTTAACCAAAGTCGAATTTATCGACTCGCCCAGATACAGATTGGAGAAAGTGATGAAGACCTCGCTCATGCTCTGGAGCCCCAGGCCGCTGACCTATATAACCAAGACTATACCTATAACGAAGTCAATGTTATCATGAGAGCATCCCAAGTCCAATTGAGCGAAACTGAGGAAGAAACTCTACAAAGAATCTTAGAAGAGTCTTTTGATACAAGCCACCCAGATTTTGACCAAAGGAAAGCAATAGAAAACTTACAAAGAAATTTCCAAGGAACCATTGGACTCTGTAAGGAATGTATTATGGCCAAAAAGAACACTGAGTTAGCACAATTTGACTCCTATTGTGAGGAATGTTATAAAGCACTTCACCCTCCTCCAGACCCAGAAGTTCTATCTCCTCCAACCTCTCCAACACAGAATCACCTATCATTGCACCAATAAAAACTGTGTCAACAACTTTAGAATCCACAGACCTAGTCCCCCTTCTTCAGAAGCAAATTAGGCAACAGGCCCAAATCATTGCTCTGCTGCAGGAACAAGCTAAAACGTTTGAACATCAGAACCAGACCATAAAGGAATTACAGGCTCGAGTAAATTATTTTGAAAACTTTCACTATTGGTTAAGAGATTTGTATAATGAATCCTCTTCCTCTGCCACCCTTGATGATAGTGATGCTCAAAATTTTTGAGTCATCCTGAGCAAGATCAAAAACTACTCGAAGATACAGACAATTCTAGACCCAGAATTATTCGAGAAATTTACACCGTGACTTAGGAAATCAAACCAAAAGTAGGACCCTTAACTACTCACCAAGGAGCCCAATTTCGACAACTGCTTCTTGAATTTGCTGACCTCTTTGCAAAGGATATGACCCAACTGGGAAAAACTAACCTAGTGACCCATAGAATTTTTACTGATGATGTACCTCCTGTCAGTTCTCGACCGTATATGGTACCTCTAACTGAACAAACATTTATTAATGAAGAGGTACAACGAATGCTAGATAACAAGTTAATTAAAGAGTCCTCTAGCCCTTGGGCCTCTCCCGTTGTATTGGTAACAAAGAAAAATAGAAAGAAAAGATTTTGCGTAGATTATAGAAAACTCAATGCAGTTACCAAAAAGGACCAATACCCTTTACTTCGAATAGATGAAATGCTTGACTCACTTGCTGGAGCTACCTATTTTTCCACCCTTGACCTCATGAGTGTATACTGGCAAGTAAAAGTACACCCAGAAGATAGAGAGAAAACTGCTTTTATCACTAGATATGGAACATACGAGTTTAACATCATGCCCTTTGGATTGTGTAATGCCCCTGCCACCTTTCAACGCCTTATGAATAAAGTTTATAAAGGCATAGCTTACAAATATGTGGTAGTATACCTGGATGATACCAATGTTTTCTCACGAACATTTGATGACCATATTAAACATTTAAAAGAAGTATTCACCAGGATACGTGAAGTGAGATTGAAGTTAAACATTGAAAAATGTAATTTTTGGATGAAATGCCTACCTTTCTTAGGACATATAATAGAAGAAAAGGGAATCTCTCCAGATCCAGACAAAATAATTGCTGTTCAGAAAATCCAACCTCCAAAGAGTGTTACCCAGCTACGCTCATTCTTAGACCTCGCTGGATACTATCGATGGTTCATTAAACACTTCTTCTCCATTGCCCATCCGCTTAACCAATTGCTACATAAGGACAATACTTATGAATGGAATGACCAATGTCAAAAAGCCTTTGATGAACTGAAACATCGGTTGACTACTGCCCCTATCCTTATCTACCCTGACTATAAACAAGAATTTATTCTAGCCACCGATGCCTCTTATACTGGATTCGGAGCCACTTTAAGCCAGATAGCTGAGGATAAAAAGGAACACCCTATTGCCTATGCTAGTAAAAGCTTGAAAAAGGAAGAAATGAACTATGGAGTAACTGAATTAGAATGTGCTGCCATAGTATGGACCATTGAACATTTTCATAAATATTTTGGTACAAGCCATTTCACGCTAGTTACAGATTACTCTGCTCTCAAATGGTTGAAATCTTCTCAACCAAAAGGACGTTTAGGACGCTGGATGATGAAACTCCAACCCTATTATTTTACTATTGTACATAAACCGGAAGAATCCATTCAAATGTTGATGCTCTTTCTCGATTACCGACCCAGACACACTCCTCTATTACTGCTGTTACATGAATTTGGACCAATACCAAAATTTAATAGAGTACTTAGAAACAGACACACTTCCCTCTAACTTAACGGTTAATGAAAAATGGACAATTATTAATCAATCTAGACATTATAAAGTAAAAGACAAATTATTATATAAAAAGAACCGAAAAGACCCAGACAAACCTATTAGAGTAATCAAATGGACCGAAGTTGAACCAATTTTGTATATGATGCATAGTCATCCTACCGCTGGACATTTAGGAACAGATGCTATGTATTATAAAATATCTGAACGATATTATTGGGACCAAATGTACAAAGATGTCCAAAATTATGTTCGCTCATGTGAAGTTTGCCAAAAACGAGGCAAAAGTAAAAGAAAAGAACCTCTCCACCCCATTCAAGTTGGAAGAGCCTTTGAACAAATAGGCATAGATTTAGTAGGACCCCTACCCATAACTGCTCGCAACAATCGGTATATTATTGTTGCTACTGACTATCTTACTCGCTGGCCTGAAGCTAAAGCTGTACCAGATGCAGGTGCAGAAACTCTAGCAAAGTTCATTTTTGAAGAAATTGTTTGTAGACATGGAGTCCCCAAGATTATTCTTTCTGATAATGGAAAGAATTTCACTAGTGAAGTTATTAGAATATTGTGTGAAAAGTTTTTAATAAAACACATATTCTCCTCACCTTATCACTCTCAAACCAATGGAATGGTTGAAAGATTAAATAGAACACTTTGCAATTCTCTTGCAAAAGTTACAGAAAATATTGAAGATTGGGACCTAAACATATCTGCTGTCCTATTTGGATACAGAACCAAGAGACATGCAACCACTGGATATACCCCTTTCCGCTTAGTATATGGTAGACAAGCTATCCTACCCATTGAAACTGTTATCCCCGTAGACCCAGCTGACTCAGATGAAGAAATATCATTAGAAAACAGTATATTACAAAGAGCCTTTGAATTAATAGAAGAATTACCATACCAACATAATGCTGCCAGAGAAAATACAATTAAATTCCAAAAGAAACAGAAAGTTAGATTTGACTTCAAGATACAGACAGAAGAATTTGAAATTGGAGATAAAGTTTGGGTACAAAGAAAAGACATTGAAGCCTCTCGCTCTGCAAAGTTTGAAGAGAAAAGAATAGGACCATTTATTATTAAAGAAAAATTAAATAATGGTGCCTATAAACTGTGTACAATAGATGGGAAGACATTAAAGCAATATTATAATAGTGATCGTCTTGTCAGATACTTTGAGAAACAGAATTGGCAACCTATAATTGTCATTTAGAATTTCTAGGAAGAAATTTTTAAAACGGATGGAAACACAGCCTCAAATATTGTGTATAACAAACAATTCTTTAGAATTTATAAACATAGAAAATCGAATTTTTAATTTCGTAGAACGTTTACCACTAAGTAAAGTCGATCAATACCGATCCGTTTGAGCTGAAATTTTGACTGTATATCTATCGAAAGATTCCGCATCTTTTTTACTAAGCTTATCTTAGTACGAAAACACCTCCAGAACTCGCAAATCGTCTTGACGGCATTTTACTTTTGATCTACAAGAAGATTTTGGTCATGTGATCGGTGTCCCGAATTTGTAATCACATGATAGACGTTGCGAAACGATGATAGTTTTATTTTTATTTATCTTTAGTTTAACATGTACAACCATATTTTTATTAGATTAGCCACCTTTGTTCTAAAATTAAAATTTCCAAAAACATTTCTTCTTTTTCCTTTTTCTTCCAGAAATAATTTAAATGGAAACCCCTACGCTTCAACCCCAAACCTTAACTGCGCTCATAGAACTTGTTAGACAATGGAATCAAGACCCCCTAGCACAATATAATGGTCTTGTTATTACAGGAAGTTATGTTACAGTAACTAATAGAGCTGAAACTTTACTTTCATTACAGTTTCCTACAGAAAATGTAGAACAAAACCAAGATTACCCTGAAGAGACAGAACTTGAACCAGAAATAGATGAAGAAACTTTCACACTTGAACCAGAAACTAGCAATGTTGACCCAGACTCAAGACCAAAGGTTACACTGGCTACAATGATACAAGACTTAAATGAAGAGCAATCAAGTACTCCTTTTCGAACAGAACCTCTTTTAACTTTCACTTGGAAAGACCAAGCTATCGAAATTAAAAATCGATTTAGCCAGGAGATTCGTGGAAGCCAGAGAGAACAACAAATTAGAACTCTCGAAACTTGTTATTACTTGGGACAACTTTTAAAAGAATTTCAAGATAATTCCAAAGTCCTTAAAGAAATGAAGAACCTTTTCAAAGTCTCTCTTGGAAAAAGAAGAGCCTATAATTTATGGAAAGGAGCAAAACGGACATATCAACTTTTTCAACACCGAGACCCCTTCCTGCTTTATCGAACACAATATATTTCATTAAACAACTTGACTTGGTTGACAACTGATAAGTTTGAAAAGTTATTAGATTCAGGAACTCACGGAGTTCGTTCTTAAATGGGACGGAAATGTTATAGAATAGGTTTCTTGTTAGATACAGAGTAAAGCGGAGTTTTACAGTTTTACAGTTTTACAGTTTTACAGTTTTACAGTTTTACAGTTTTACAGTTTTAAAGTTTACAGTTTTTACAGTTTTATTATTATCTTTATATTATAATTGTATTATTATATTATTTTATTACTCGCTTGAAAGATATATAAACCATAGCTTTTTGACCTTCTACACATTAGCTTTTAGCTTAGACTCAGATTCCCCTCCTCTTTCCTCTAACACCTAAACATAATTATATCTCTTGCATAATATTATTTAAATAAATAAAATATATCTTTGCCAAATAAATATACTCTTGTTAATTAGTAAATATAAACTGAACCGCTCTAGTAAAGTAATATTCCACTTCCACACTGCTTCATATCTTCTCTGACCCTTACAAGATCTCTGTCGCTGTATGCTTTGTTGCAAGTACTATATAGAAGGCTATAGTCACTTGTAACACTACTTTACGATTTTTCGTGTAATTTTTTGGCCAAAAAAGGTAGCTTAATTTCGGACACATACGGTAGTTTTCATAGGAAATATTATCATCTACAAGCTGAAGAGTTTTCTAGAATTTCTCTATTTCTATTTCTGAAGCTGCATTAAATGTTTCGAATGACTCACTCTTGAGAGACTAACATCTGAACATATCACGAATCAAGTTAATCGGGGTTTGAAGACTTTCAATAAGATTATCTTTAAACCATCATTTTTCTTAGCAATATTACGAATTTCATTCATTGTGCTGATTTTACTTATTAATTTTTCTGAATGATCATTCATTTTAGTTCTTATCAACCCAACGCTTTGTAGTCCTAGGTTTAAAATTGACATAATATGTTCAACAAGAATTTTCTACGAATGTTGTGATGGTATTAGAACGCAACAAAATAATCAAGATCTAAAGCGAGAAAAAGACAAATATAGGATAGTTGAACATGAGTATATATGCAATGATGATCTGGACCGCCGTTAGTATAGAGACATAGGTTTGTCAGTAATATTTTCTGTAAAAAGTATTTATATAGTTCTGTTGTATGATGAATAAGTGAGGAAGATTGAAATATTGGATCCTTTAATCCTATGTGTACTTTGCCTATATAAAAATCACCATTTATTGATTTGAGTATATTACATATCATTGTTATACTTGGTATGATACCCATTTTAGTGTAGTCGTGGTCAGCAACTGTAAATGTAGTATTTCTACTAACTACTGCTTTTTTTCACCTTTCAACTGTGGCTACAGGAAATCCAGGTTCTTTAACTTTACAACGATATTTATCATCTGTAAAAACCAAATTTGTAATTTTTCGAAATTTTATAGCAAATTCTTTTTATAATGAAATATCGCTGATGCATAATAAGCATCTTGATGCATCAGTGAATTATATAAATGTAATCTTACATAAGTTATTACGGCCCGAAAACTTGCGCAAGAATTACGAATCAACGCGAAATCTTTCGCAATTTTCAATTACGGAATATTACGAAATACATATGTAAAAAATTATGCAATATTATATCACAAAAATTCGAAATAAATCGCAACAATGCGCATATCAATAAACTAATGCGTGCAGAAGGTAATATTTTGATATTTTTGCATTGTTTCACAATATTTTGGATCTTTTCGCATTGTTTCGCAATATTTGGCAAATTTTCGCAAATTTTTAAAATTTTTTAAAAAATAAACAAACGATATACATATTCACATAATCATGTTTTTTTACAGGTTTTTGCTTTATTTCGCAAGGTTTCGCAATTTACTATAAAATTTTACATTTTTTTATTTATTATTATTTTTTTATTTATTATTATTATATTATACATATTATATTATATATTATATTTTAATTATTATACATTTTTTACAGTATTGTTTTTACATTATTATATATTATTTTAACTACTTTCGCACTTCTTCGCATCTAATTCTATCACTATATACAAAAAACTAGCCCTAAACACTTATTTTAGTTCACCTACAGTTAGCTATTATCTTAGCTTCTTTGTTTTCTATTGTATTAGCTTTGACTACTTCTTTTGTTTTGGCTATAAACTTCGTTTCGCACTCTTTTTCTAAAAACTTCAAAATAAAAAACATTTATTAGAAGTGTTGGTGTTCTTGCAAATTGCAGAGAAAAGTCGCAAAGGTTAGAAGAAGTTAGGAATAAATAAACTAAAATAAAAATTAAAAAAATAAGTAAAAAAAAAACCAAAAAAACCAAAAGTGTAAGCAAATTAAAAAAAAAATAAACGAAGCCCAAATCTTCGTAAGAGTTCGTGTTTTTGCAAATTCTGAAATTGTAAAAGCCGTGTTAATGTTCTTGCAAAATGCCAAAAAAGTCTAGGTTGTTTTTTTTGCGGAAGTAAAGGTTCTGTTCTCGCAAAGTGCCGAAATAAAATAATTAATAAAAAAAATTTTAAAATAAACCAAAAAAAAACAAAAACAAAAAACATAAAACGAAAAAATAAATGACGCGAAACCTTGCAAAAACTTGCACAAACTTGCAAAACCTTGCGAAAACTTGCACCTAACTAAATCATTTCTCTAAAGAAGTGTTCTTGGTGTTCTTAAAGGTGTCAGAAGTCTGAGTAAACATGCACAAGGTTTCGAAAAGGTGTATGTCTTCTTGCAAAGGTGCTGAAATAAAAAATAAAATTAAAAAAATTAAAAAATAAAAAAAATAGAAAAATGAAAACAAAAAAATGAAACGAAAACAAAAAATGAAACGAACGAAACGAAATAAAAACAAAAAAGCAAAAAAAAACAAAATAGAAGATCTAGTTATAAACAAAAGATCTAATCTGATCTTGTAGTACAGAATTTGAATATCATCAAACTATTTCGAACTATTTCGAAAAATCAGTCTAATGCGCGATCCAGGTTACAGATCTACTAATCCTGATCCAGCTTGGTTTCCTAGTCCTAAAATATTTTGAAAGGGATCGAAATATTTCGTAACCTATTTTGAAATATTTCGAAATTACTTTCGTAATATTTCGAAAATTTGATATTTCAAAATATTTCGAAATATATTACGTAATATTTTGCTTATATTACGGTTCGTAAGATCTTACATAAGATTATGCTATTATAAATTTGCTGATGTGGTAAGCACGTAGCTGATGCGTTTGGACCATAAATTTTAAGGACAAACGACTAGTAAACTACAAACTACTAAACCTTGTTGGATTCTTGGGCCAGAACTGTAATTGTAGCCATTGTGTGCTAGGGATTGGTGTTCCAGTTGGGCATTCATTCTTAATTTGTTGCAAAAGATCATTTACTGATATTGCGTTCGCAAGATGCACAATTGGGTCATGACTGCAATTATTAACTGCCGTTACGCTTTTCCTTCAAGAAACTGAGCTATGACCTTCCAGAAAATATCATATTTACCAGGCCTTCTGCTATTATGCTCACGTAAATTAACTGCAATTTCTGGATCTCCGAGATCTAGAGCAATTCTAACACACTCATCAACTTTTGCCTGATCTGTAGTTTCTGCTACAGAGACGTAACCAGTTAACATTCGATAAATCGTTTGGAAAGATGAAGGCTTAGATTTCAGGAGAAGTAAATCACAAGTACGTAGATAGTTTTTTTGTATTGCTCATGTATAATAATGGGGTGCATCTGCTTGTAGTTCATTTATGATCCATTGGTTCTTTTGTAAAATTTTCTCTTTATTGGCTTGTTCATCGATTTTCCATACTGAGATTGCATTAAAAGCATTATTCCCAGTATTGAATCAATACTCCCCAATTTTGAAGGAAAATGTGCGAGATAAACCTTGTATATAACACATTCTTTGTTTGGAACAAAAAAATTTTATAAATTTTAAGCTAAGATATTCTAAATATTATAACAGAAAGTGACCCAGTAAGACGGCTGCAGCCCGCATGGCAGCAGGAGTGTTTAATAAGTTGGGCTTATATTGAAAATTGATCCTACTTTAATATATGAACCTACTAAATCAATTTAATCTCTTTGATTAAAAATTATAATTAATATATTAGTTTGGTCAACCAAATTCATTTTTCAATCAAATTTGTATTTGATCTATCATTGATATCTTGTAATTAAACGATCAAACCTTGATGATTTTGATGCCATTTGGATTATTTTAATGCGATGATTCAATTAATACCAAAATTATCAAGATCTGATTACTAGATTATGAGATATCAATAATAGATCAAATATATGAATTTGATTAACACACAAATTTGGTCAACCAAATTTATAATTAACTCAAAGAAGAGATAGAAAAAAAGAAATGATAAATATGATCAAATTTTAACATAAGCTAGCAATTTTAATTTTTTATTTATTTATTTATTTTTTTTCATACATATACGAGGCCGGTTGGAAGAAACTCTTCAAGATCGACTGGTTTCTATAATAGCAAATCATCAAGTAACTGTTCAAGATTGGAATATTTGGATTTATCAACAGTGTTATCCAAATATTTTATTTATGGATTTGAACTATTGTAGCCTGATCTACGGTTCTCACTAGAGTTTTTGATGCATGATTAGTGGCTATAATTTCGTGTTGCTGTTGCAAAAACCCTATATAATTTGAAATAGTTACAATGAAATTATCTAACGGATCACAGAGCCAATTGAAAATATTCTTTAGTATCCATGATAAAGTAGCATATGGGGCTAGTGCTTGACAATGTAAATTTAATTTATTTACGTCAAAGGACTATCGTGATTGCTTATATGACTCTGAATTTGCGTGACCAAAAAATTCGAAAAAAAGTTTAGGTATATGATAACTACGATCTTTGAATTTCTGGTGACCACACATATCGATATACCAAATCATTTCAGTCAAACAAGTAACAAATTGCTTTCCTTGCATATTAGTATACGACTATGTAGATCATCCTTCGCCATGGCATTTAATCTGATCAACAATATTGTTGTGCAATTTTTGTTTACGATTCATATTTTCAGTTTGTATAAAGGTTAGGAAATATAACTAGTTTCGGCACGTATTTTGCATTAGGATCATTAACTATTTTGCTGCGGTTTCAAATTAGAGTTTACATCGTTATCTTTTTTGAGTTGATAATGCACATGTATTCCTACACTTGTTGTAATCTTCATGATATTGCAGTTAAGCCTAACTTGGATTGCGGTCGCTTTTTGTGTTTGACTTATCTTAACATGTTTTATTATTTCAGGATCTAAAATGTCAATATTACACTTAGAAGATATTTCTCCAGTTGTAAGTTTTACAAAAAAATCTCCAATTGTTATTTCATAAGGAATGGGATGGATGTACCACCCATGAATGATTTTTGACCCTTTAGAGATACGAATATTTGCAATTGGTATTTTTTTTCTTTTTGAAATTATTTAAATCTTGGGAAGTTTGTTAGGCAGATAAGTAAATTTATATATTTAATCAATTTATAAGTTGGTTTCGGTTTTGAATAACTAATTTTTATTGTCTATTGTAAAATGAAATTCTGAAGCTTTTTTAAAGTCAAGAGATGCAGTTTAAATATTTTTTATTATTACAAATAATTCCAATAAATTTCCTTTTTCCGTCTCGTGTAAAACCTTTGACAATGAGATGGCGAAGCAAAAGATCGTTCGAATGAATCCTTTAGAAATATTACAATAACAGAAGCACAAACTAGTCGATTTATTGAATAAAATTTTATTTTTTAACAATTAATTATCAGTGTTAGACTAAGTTTCCTTTTTTTCTTCATGTAAAATTTTAACTTCAATGATAAGATAGCACAACAAAATATTATCGATCCCTTTCTTATATCTTAGAGAAACCATATCCTGCAATTACAGAGACAAACCTGCCAATTCATTGAAAAAGTTCCCTTTTTCCAACAATTGATTATTAATGTACTGTATAACCAATTCATCTGTCCTTCACATTATTAGGCCTCAGATAGCATAATGTTTTTCATCTTGGTAACAATGCAATATTGACAAGTCTGCTAGAAAAGGATTTAAATTATTATGCCAAAAGAAGTTTAGTACGAATTTGTCAATCTGTCAATCTCAATCATGTAGTTCAAGAAATTTTCTGATAAACAATTTAGGTTTTGTAGAGTTCCAATCCGGATTTACTTGGATATCCTTTTATCCATATCTGATTTTATTTGGATATCCATTAACTATAGATATCAGGATAATCTGACAGATATTCAGATAATTACCTGGATATCAATTGTAAACGAATAGATCCGGATATCTGATAATTATCTGAAACTGGAACTCTACAAATCAATAGTAAATGAATATTCAGATCCAGATATCTGATAATTATCCAAATAAACACTAACCGAATTGGAACTCTAAGGTTTTGTATAAATTTTATTAATATAATCAAGAAACTAACTATAAATAGAAATTAATTGCAAACCAGACGATGCTAAGTTATTAATCTATAAGGTAACTATCAATTACACTTTACCAAGCCATTAATTACAAAGCGATTCGTTTTACTGAACTATTGATTTATAATTATCAATCGTATTTGTTGGTGATAGTATTATAAAATTCTATTTTTTAACAATTAATTATCAGTGTTAAATTAAGTTTCCTTTTTTTCTTCATGTAAAATTTTAACTTCAACGATAAAACAGCACAACAAAATAACAAAATATTATCATTCTCTTTTTTATATCCTAGAGAAACCTTATCCTGCGATTACAGAGACAAACCCGCCAATTTATTAAAAAAAGTTCCCTTTTTCCAACAATTGATTATCAATGTATAACCAATTCATCTGTTCTTCGCATTATCAGGCCTGCCAAAAGAAGTTTAGTGTGAATCTGTCAATTATGTAGTTCAAGAAATTTTCTGGTAAACAATTCAGGTTTTGTAGAGTTCCAATTCGGATATCCATTTATTCGTTTATCCGTATCTGATTTTATTTAAATATCCATTAACTATAGATATCAGGATAATCTGACAGGTATTTAGATAATTACCTGGATATCAATTGTAAATGAATAGATCTGAATATCGGATAATTATCTGGACTGAAGCTCTACAGGCCAATAGTAAGTGGATATTCAGATCCAGATATCTGATAATTATCCGGATAAACACTAACTGAATTGGAACTCTAAGGTTTTGTATATATAATATGAATTTATATTAATATAATCAAGGAACTAACTATAAATAGAAATCCATTGCAAACCAAACGATGCTAAGTCATTAACCTATAAGGTAACTATCAATTATACTTTACCAAGCTATTGATTACAAAATAATTCGTTTTATTAAACTATTGATTTATTATTATTAATCGTATTTGTTGGTGATAGTATTATCTTGACCAATACTTCACAAATCAATACCAAAAAATCTTACTTTTACAAGAAATGTTTTTTGAACATGTGCCTGAAGTTAACACTTGTCGGAAGTTGCAACCTCAGTCACCTGAAGTTACGCTTGCCTAAAATTACCTGCTAATGTGTGCAATATGATCTAATTTCAGGACGAATTTTAGTAAAGTGCAACCTCAGGCACTTGAAACTACAACTTCAAACAGATGTAAACTTCAGAAACGAAATACAAAGTCTCTTGATATATATCAAATACTTACTATAGCTATTAATTCTCTTTAGATAACTGAGTCAACTAACTTATAAGGTAATTATTAAAACTATTAACAATTATTTATATCCATTTTCTAAACTAATTTTAATCATTTTTTAAATCCCAGTAAAACCTTTATAAGTGCACTCTCTACAAGTGCACACTCTTTCTAAATGCACACTCATATTCTGGCCCAAATATATGACTATTAATGTATTTTTTTTTATTGTATCTAAGTACATGATATTAAAGTATAGTTCTGAAAGCATGCACTTATAGAGGGTTTACTATATATATATATTTTACTCCTTTATTGTTGTCATACCATTGTAAAGCTTCCTTATTGAGGCGGTAAATTGATATAATGAAACCACTATAAGTTCATGCTCTTGAGACCAAACTTTGACAACATGCGCTTAGAAAACATTAAGACAAAGTGCATTTATAGAGGCCATATATTAAGTATGCCAAAATTTGAGTGTGCATATATATAAGGTAAATTTATGGATATTTTACTATATTTGCATTATAACATTGCATCTGGTCTTAATTCCATGCAAGGATTTGCAATCTTAAGTTTTTTATTTTCAATATTTTGCACTTCATATACGTTTGAATTAACATGTTCAACCGTTTTTCGATGTCAATAATTGTAGAATTACTTATGCTTCTGGTTCCTAATTTCTTTCTTTCAAAAAATTTTTTCTTGCTTTTGTTCTTTATTTAATTGTATTTTCTCTGTATAGAGCTTTATAGCCTTACCGATTGGGCTTAATTTCACCTGTTTGTGTTCTATTGTTATTAATCAAAATAGATTATTAGAAGAAGTTGAAACGCTTTCATAAGTATGAATAGGCTTGATATTGCAGGTATATTTCATAGCTAATAGCTAAATTGTTTTGTTGTTTCCAGTGACCCATATCGATTCAATATTTAATAAATCAAATTTATAAGTGGAGGCGTCATTTATCTGTTTCAGTTGATTTTAAAAATTCTTTTATTCATATTAATTTAGTCAACTTCAAATTAAGCCAACTATTTCATCTGTTGTTTGTATTAATACTATAGTTATTATGGTATAAAAAAATTGGTATGTCATTATTAAAAAATTCTAAGTGAAACCGATGAAATGTAGCAAAACTGGTAAAATATGGCGAAACTGAAAATTTAAAAACCAGTAATATTAAGGCTAAATATTACAGCAGTGTTGGCATTGGACACATATCCAATAATTTAAAAAAGTTAGACATATAAAATTTTATATATCCAATCTTTTTCAAAATACTGGACATACATCCAATGCCAACACCGATTATAGGAGCATTATTTTATTAAAACGTTGGGATTAAAAAATAAATCCTTATTGCAAGTTATTTATGCATACATATTCAAGTCTCATATTGTCTTGGTTATGTGCACTACAGATAAGCGAAGACCATTTAATAAGAGAAGTGCTTACAACAAATTATCACATATCATTTAATTTCGTATAATCATGGATTTAGTTTATATGTAAAGATTGATTTATTTTTTTTTTTTAAGCAGTCTTGTCTTTATTAATTATTTGAACTACAAAGTAAATTACACTAGTATATATTCTACCTGTCTTATGTTCTATCTAATAACGACTCACCAAGCTGATGCCCAATGCGACCTGCCAAAACAACTTTCTGTTTCACTTCGGATTCTTAACTTGCTAAGAATTTTGTAATCTGTAAGATTAGCCCCCGATGATCATTAACTGGCCGTTGTATGCCTTGTCAAGAATGCTTAATCATTTACTTGTCTAACTTTGAGCAAAGAAGACCATGCTGGTTTCTTTCCCCATACTATCCAATTTTCGACTATATTGTTCTTTGTTCTCGTGATCTCTTCTTTTTCTTTCTTTTTCTCGAGTTTCCGTTCTTGACTACTTTCTGTTTCCATTCTTTTGCGAGGTCTCTTATTCTCCTTTCCTGCTGCGACTTGTTCTTCTGTCTCTTTGCTTCTTCTTCTTTTATGTCTTTTGTCCTTTTTCGATATACCTCTGGCCTTTTCCCAGTCCATTAACAGTTCACAACGGAAGCTCCAGATGTGCTTGTGGAACTGCTTCTTGAACCGTTTAACTATAGCTTGAATGTACTTCGTTGTTTTGCCCGTATATCCGGTCGCACCATCTATCGCCTCTACAACTGACTTGGTCACTAGACCTCGCATTAATTCTTTCCTTACAGTAGCTCTTTCTTTCGGTTGTACTCCGAACACAGTATCTCTTACGGTTGTCACGTTTAGTTGTTTCCTATCCAACTCTGCCAGTTTTTTGATGAGTTCGCTTATCTCTTTTTCAAGCGTATCCCAAAGTGGCTGTAACACTGAGCATTCAGCTAGGTGGTCCATAGTTTCTATTTCCCTCCAACAAACAATACAAGTATTATTGCTATATATACTACTATTTCTTCTATTTAATACATGCAATGTTGGTAACAAATTATTTACACATTTAACTTTAAAAATCCAATCTTTATTTTCTATACTACTTCTACATTTCTGTCCCTTAACTTTTCCAATATCCCTCCATACCTCTTTCCACACTACTATATCTTTCCCTTCTTCTGCATTTACCCATTTCGTTAGGCTTTTCAAACGTGACCACTCTACATCTATACTGACTTCTGTGAGCTGTGTAATAAAGCTTCTCGTTCTGTCGTCCACTCTGATATTTTTCCATTCCAACTTGGTGCATGCCCCTTGTTCCATGGCCATTTTGGTGATAAAATTCTGTTGCCTAGTGCACCTTCTTTAGCTAACTTGTCAGCTTCTTCATTCTCAGGGATTCCGCTATGTTCTTTGACTTTTCGAAATCTTAGCTTTAGCTTCTTAATCTGTACCAATCTGTTGATGTGTTCTAGCAGGCATAGATTTTTCCTTTTAAGTATCTCACTATTTTCCCTTTTGTTATGCCTGCTTGAATCACCTGGATTGCTGCTGCACTGTCTGTGCATATAGTAACTGCTGCTTCTGTTGGTGCGACAAGTAAGGCCGACCATTTAGCCGCAAGTTCTGCTCTAGTAGACGAGGGCCAGTCTCTAATTGCACCTTGAAATCTTGCAATCACTTGCTTGGGTACTTTTCCCTTTTCACTTTTTATGGCTACCCAACTGAGGCCCATTCTTCTTTTTTCTGGATCCTCTTCACCGTTTATTAGTGAGCCATCAGTGTAGAAGCAAATTGATTTGCATTGTGCAAGGTCTTGTGCGATTTCGATAAGTTTTCTCATTGTTTCAGAGTTTTCAAGAGAGCTCTCAATCAACTCTCTTTCCAATGTGGAAACTGCAATGCTCTCGAACTGTTGCTCGTTTGCTTCTGTACTTGTGGCATCCATTTTCCTTCCATTATTCACCATAACATTCGTAAAGTAACTTAGCAGAGTTGTAATATACCAGCTATGGTCATCTGAATGCGCCATTTCAACTAACTTTGCGTCAAATGCGATACTCCTGTTTTTCTGACCTCTTTTTATTAAGCAGGAGTCTTTGCAATTCTCTTTTTCTACCTGGTTAAGTTCACAGCCCGTACACCTATTAATAACTAGGCTACTGTCACGCATTCTCTTTCTGGTTTACCAGTGCTCAATTACAAGATGTCTTTTATAATTTTTCTGAGCCACTCTTCCTACTTCGTGCCCTTCTCTTGTCTTCACGAGGGCCCAGTCTTTTACTCTCTTGTCTTCGCTTATTTTGGATATTGGAATTATAGGACTAAGCATATTAAACCCACTTATTTCGTAGAGCACCTTTAATTTCCTGCTACCGGCTTCTATCAAAATTAGCTCTTCTATTCTTGCAAACCATGCCGGTTTTCTTCCTGCTGCATTTTGCTTTTTACTTTTTTTGAGCTGTTTCCATGTACCCAGCATACCTCCGGTGTAATTAATCAATTGTTCGAAGAAGAATAACCCCATGTTCTTCTCCCGGCAGAAGCTAGTTAGAGCTTTTTGATTTAGCAGACTTGCAATTTCTGTTCCTTCTTCTGCTAACTATAAGCTCTTCTCCATTTCCTCTGAGCGCAAGTTAAGGTTCATTCTCCTCGCCTCTGTTAAAATTTTATAGGCAAGATTATGTTTGAGTTTAACTGCTTCTAGTCTTGGTAGCTCAAGTGTTGTGATACATGATCCACTCTTGCAATCAAGCTGCGCTTGTTGCATTCTTAGCCAAGTTGCTTTGCCTAAGTCTCCTTTGTTATTCAAACACTTTCTAAGCTCCGTAATATGATGTGCCATTTGGTTTTGCCATAATGTTCTTAAGCCCACCAAATTTCTATGCGAGAAAATTGAGCTCGCAGCTGTTGAGGCCATGTCCGATTTATTCTTTATCATCATCATAATTGGGCTCTGTAATCTATCATACTGGTCTCTTTTTAAAATACAATGCTGCAATCTGTACTCGAGCCAGGGGATAAGTACACGGCTATTAATGTATACAAGCTGCGCCAAGGATGCACGCTTTTTGCTAATTGCCCTTATGATGGTGTTAACTTCTTTTTTGACTAGGTTCATTGTATGATGGTGGTTAGGGCTACTAGATAGCCCAATCCCAGGAAACGTGTGGATTCATTTCTTTTTTTTTCCGTTATTTTTTTCCTGTTTATCGTTCCATTTTCAATAAACCTTAGTTCTTTGCTTCTTGTTCTGGCTATAAGCAGTTCTGACTTTTTAGTGTTGATTTCGATATCATTTAGTGTGTAAAATTCTGTTGCAATCTCCAGAATTTGCTCCATTTCTGCTCTGTTCCGTGCGATGAAGGTTGTATCGTCAGCATATGCAATAACCGGGACCCGTATATGCTGAGCCTTGTATTTGTTGGTACGAAGGTCTGTTGGCCACTGTACCACCAGATTATAACCGAATTCTTGTTGATTCTGTATTTCAACCAGGAGTGGATCGTAAAATATTCTTCAGATTAAAGGGGAAATAACCTCCCCTTGATCAATGCCATCTCCTGCTACCAGTTTCTTTGTTGTGCCAAAACTTGTGAGAACTTCCATTTCCCGGTTCTTGAATAAATTGAGAATAAAATTTCTTGAAACTTCCAGAATCTTAATCCTTCGCAGCGCTAGTTCAAGCATGTCCAGTCCCACTGAATCAAATGCCTTCTTCATATCTTGAAACAGCACCCAGATTTCCTGTTTTTTCTCCTTTGCATCCTCTAACAGGCAGTTGATAAGGTAAATGGGAGCAGCTGTGCCCTTTTCGGGAAGCCTAGCAAAGTTTCTTCCTTTTAGAATATTCTTTTCCTTTATAACCTTTACGAGTCTATTGGATACTACTCTCACTACCGTCTTCCGGAACGATTCTAAAAGAAGTATCGGTCTTACATTGTTTAAGTTGTAACACCAGTCCTCTGATTTTGGTATTGGGTATAGGACCCCTAACTTCCATTTTTTTGGCATCGTTCCCTCTTGTATGCACTTGGATGCAAAGTTCATAAAGCGCTGTTTCGTTGTCTTCCCTACATTTCTGATTAATGGATAAACAATACCAGAAGCACCTGGGGCTGATTTGTGTTTCACTGACTCTAAGGCCTTAGACCACTCGTCTTCTTCTACCATGTTTGCCATATTTGCAAACCATGTCTCTTCAATGTTCTGTCTTGGGTTGTATTGCTTCCTCCAGCGGCTTGGTAGGGCCTCTTGTGTTAGTGTTCTCCGTTTTCTAAACTGCTTTTCAAAGTGCGCTTTCACCTCCTGTAGAACCTCCTCAGGCTCAATTAATAAGTTAATTTCTTCTTCTAACTCTTTAATTACTCTGTCTATTGTTATTTTCCTTTGTGGTTTATTCAATAAACTGCTTATAATCTTCCTTTGGTTTGTTACTATAGCATCGAATCTCGCTTCTATGTGCTCCCTTATCTCTTTCTCTTCAATTTTCCTTAGTCTATAACACCACTCCTTATGTAGTAACTTGGCCCATCTTCTGAGGTTTTCTTGATCTACTGATTCTTCATTCAAGGCTGCTTCGTCGGGGTTTAGTCCTGCAGTTTCTTTTAATTGTATCAGAAGTTTTTGTAGTTTATCTCTATCCATTTCTGATAAGGAACCTCTTCTAACTTTTTTGTAGCCACGATTGATTTCTTTGATCGCTAATCTTAGCCTTTTCTCTTCTGAGGTTTCTTTGCTAATCTTTATTATCTCTGGTGTTTTCTGTTTTTTCGGTAAACTATTGTTTGCTGCGATTCTAATACACTCCTCTATAATGTTCCATTCTTCGTCTAAATTCTTGGGCTTGTGTTTTTCCCACATATTTGATAGTTTCTTTTCTAACAAACTGCTATACCCGTCCCAATCTTCTTTGGATATCTTGTCAATTTCAATATTTACTCTTGTCTTGTTCCATCTTCTTACTTTTGCCGCCTTCCTGAGTCTCAAATCAATTCCTGTGATGATGCTGGCTCTAATTAGTTTGTGGTCACTCATTGTACAGCATATCATCTCATCGACCTTGCTATATACAATATTATTCTTCCACTCATTGGAGACCCAGATGTAATCAATTCTCGTATTAGCACTTCTGTTTGACCAAGTTGGCTCTTGCTCTATTTCTTGTGTATCATAGAAATTTCTCTCTTCTAGCAGAGCTATAATTTTCCTTCTGAAGTTGGAATTAGGGTTATGATTTTTCACCTTGTGATTTTTTGTTTAAGTGGTGTCCGCTAAACTTCTTTCTGCTGTTTTCCCTTTATCGATATTCAGGTCTCCTAGTACAATAAAACTTTGTGTTTTTCTTATTTTCTTTTCTACTCTTTTTTTAAGTCGGTTTAAAATCTCCTCTTGAACTATTTTGTCATTAGGGGCGACGTACAAGTATATGATGACTATAGTCAATCTTTTGAAGTCTAGCATTATACAAACAAAATATGGGTCGTCCTTTTCTATACAGGTGATATGTCTTTCCTAATGTTTTTTAATTAGGATCCCCAATCCTGATCCTTTTAACTTATTACTATCTGCACCTGCCCAAAAGCTTTTGTACATGCATTGTTCATCTAAAAAGTATTCTCCTTCTCTGCCTTCTATGTTTGTCTCACCTAGTCCCAAAATGTCCAATCCCTTACTTTTCGCATAGTCTATTATCACTTTTAATTTGTTTCTATTGCTTTTAATACCGTTAATGTTATGAAAACCAATGTTTAAAATATTAAATTGCTCGTATTTAGTCTCTTTTTCTACTTTGCCCACTATGATATGTGGGGCCAGGGACCCTCTATTATTATTGATACTTGAGGACTCCCCTGGCCTGTTCTGTAATTCAACTGGTGCGGAAACTAGGATTGGTTTGCAAATTCCGCCCTTGCAGTACCAGTTGAAGCACTGATATGTCTGGTCTCTAGTCTCATGAGTCTTTCCAAAATTTGAACAAGCATGTCTTGTGTGTCATGGTCCTTTCTGTTTACTCTCTTCTGTACTGTCTCTTTTTGGTTTCCATAACAGGCCTCTTTACTTTTATCTATGGTTTCTACGATTACACTATTCAGTCTGCAACTTGTTTGGTTTTCCTTTTCAGTCGGCCTAAAGACCCTTGTTTGCTGTGAACTCCTCCAGTATGACTTCTTTTCTTGATTTTTGACACTTCTATTTCTGCTAACTTTAGGTCTTTGCGTTCTCTTAGTTTCGTCGGGACTTGTTGGTAGCGCTTTTGTATTTACTTCCGGTAACTCTGAATTCTTGTGACTGTTGAGACCTGTTGACCAAATTAGCCTGGTGTTGTAGTAATATACCCTTTTCTTTAAGGCCTCTTGTAAGTCTTCCCTGGATTCGAAGTAAACTGATGCCGTTGTTCTTTGGTTGAAGTTGCTGTTATATGAGATGTATACGGCCTTTGCATTAATTCCTTTTAGTTGGCGCAAGAGCATTACTTTTATTGCTGTTCTGGGCACATTTTTAATAACCGCTTTGAATGCTGCTCTACTTTCTAATACCTCCTTCGCAAAATGCCTCACAGAAATTCTACACATCTTGCCTTCCTCGAAGTGTATTGCCCAAGCTTTTTTGAAAGCATTTTCTCGTTGCTCGTTTTAAAAAAAGATGTTAAAGGATACTGCTTTTTTCTTGTTTTGGTTTTGCCATTCTGTGAAATAAGACCTTCCATAAAACTGTAAAATTCTTCGTATTCTTGCTGACCTTGTATCTTCTGGAATGTCCCACATAGCATATGTGTATGCAGTTCTTTGTCTTTTTGTGGTATTCGTATTAAATATTTCAGGATCTGCCCCATGTGAGATCCCATCTGACATTATGCTGTCCTCTTCTTCTTTTATATTTTCAAGGACTGCTTCTTGTTTCGTACTTTCTGTGTTTGATGCTTTTTTTATTTCTTCTTTAGTGCCATCTTCTAGTTCTGACGGGGCCTCTGTCTTTTCTCTGTTTATGGTTTCTAGTAGCCCATAATCACTAGTACCACATTCTTGTGTTAATAATAGATTCTTGATCTTCTCGTTTTCTTCTGTTGAATTATAATATGTTTCTTCTTTCTTTTTGGCTTCTGCCTTAAGATACTCCACGTAATCATATAGTTCAAAAATGCACTGATACATGCAGATGAACTCTGGTTCTGCTCCAGTTATTGCTGCGATTTTTTTGTCTTTTCTTAGTATTCTAGCTCTATGTTCTAGTAAAATTTCTCTGCGTTCTTTTTCTAATAATTTGAAAATATTCTGGTATTTGAGAAATTTAGCCTCCCAGTTTATTTCTGTAGAGGTTGATTGATTATCATGTCGTACTGATTTTTGCATATTGTATTTGTAATTTATTTCCCACGATCTNATTTCTGCTAACTTTAGGTCTTTGCGTTCTCTTAGTTTCGTCGGGACTTGTTGGTAGCGCTTTTGTATTTACTTCCGGTAACTCTGAATTCTTGTGACTGTTGAGACCTGTTGACCAAATTAGCCTGGTGTTGTAGTAATATACCCTTTTCTTTAAGGCCTCTTGTAAGTCTTCCCTGGATTCGAAGTAAACTGATGCCGTTGTTCTTTGGTTGAAGTTGCTGTTATATGAGATGTATACGGCCTTTGCATTAATTCCTTTTAGTTGGCGCAAGAGCATTACTTTTATTGCTGTTCTGGGCACATTTTTAATAACCGCTTTGAATGCTGCTCTACTTTCTAATACCTCCTTCGCAAAATGCCTCACAGAAATTCTACACATCTTGCCTTCCTCGAAGTGTATTGCCCAAGCTTTTTTGAAAGCATTTTCTCGTTGCTCGTTTTAAAAAAAGATGTTAAAGGATACTGCTTTTTTCTTGTTTTGGTTTTGCCATTCTGTGAAATAAGACCTTCCATAAAACTGTAAAATTCTTCGTATTCTTGCTGACCTTGTATCTTCTGGAATGTCCCACATAGCATATGTGTATGCAGTTCTTTGTCTTTTTGTGGTATTCGTATTAAATATTTCAGGATCTGCCCCATGTGAGATCCCATCTGACATTATGCTGTCCTCTTCTTCTTTTATATTTTCAAGGTCTGCTTCTTGTTTCGTACTTTCTGTGTTTGATGCTTTTTTTATTTCTTCTTTAGTGCCATCTTCTAGTTCTGACGGGGCCTCTGTCTTTTCTCTGTTTATGGTTTCTAGTAGCCCATAATCACTAGTACCACATTCTTGTGTTAATAATAGATTCTTGATCTTCTCGTTTTCTTCTGTTGAATTATAATATGTTTCTTCTTTCTTTTTGGCTTCTGCCTTAAGATACTCCACGTAATCATATAGTTCAAAAATGCACTGATACATGCAGATGAACTCTGGTTCTGCTCCAGTTATTGCTGCGATTTTTTTGTCTTTTCTTAGTATTCTAGCTCTATGTTCTAGTAAAATTTCTCTGCGTTCTTTTTCTAATAATTTGAAAATATTCTGGTATTTGAGAAATTTAGCCTCCCAGTTTATTTCTGTAGAGGTTGATTGATTATCATGTCGTACTGATTTTTGCATATTGTATTTGTAATTTATTTCCCACGATCTAGGTGGCTTATCTATTACTGATTCCTGTTTGTCTTGTTTATTTTCTGGCTACCTATTTTAGTATTGTTTCGTTTGATTCACGTGCTACTTCTGTGACGTGTTGTTGTTTTGTTTTTATTGTTTGTTGTATTTGTTTGTTTACGTGTTTCTTAGGATCTGCAGATCAGGGTCTAGAGTGATTCCCCAAAAGTATCAATCAAAAAATATTTTCCCGAACAAAAATTCTAAAGGTAAAGTTCCAAGGCACTTTAACTAGCTACTCAAATTTTTGCTACTAAGAAACTCTATGTATTTTGTAGATTTTTACAACTTTCTTTATGTGTGTTTTTGTTGTTATCTATGCTCGTTTTTGCTCTAGCTTCAAATTTCCTTTTTACCGGAAGTATTCGTGAGGATCAGCGGAGAGAATTGAAAGATTGATTTATTACTTGTGCTTATTTGGTAGTTAAGTATAATAAAATTACTAGTCAAAATTTTTATAATATTTTGATTGATAATTTTACTACACTTAACTACCAAATCAGCACAAATAGTACCTGAATGGCTTGGAGATTACAAAATATCACACTTTTTTAAAGATATTTTGTTTCATTCTGAGGTGTAAATTTTGTTTTTCGCTATTTATGATTACCGTATACTTTTAAAATTAAGCACTCCTTGAATAAGCACCCTACATCCTATAATCACCTGAAATTAAACACTTCTTTAAATAGTTACTAGTCTAAAAACCAGTTAAAACCAGTTTGGATTAATTACATTATATCCTGAAAAATAATGCTAATATTTGTATATAATTTACCTGATAAAAATAAATTAGTAATATGCTATAGTATTCAGAAAAACCAGTTTTAATTTATAAAAATTTATTTTTTTTTAAAAAAAATTTTTTTACAAAAAAAAAAAAAGCTGTGCAGCCGTGTTACTACTACTAGTTTATGATATGAAAACCAAGTATATAATTTTGTGTGGCCTAATTATTGTGGCAGATTAAAATGAAATCAGATTAAAATGAAACTAAGAACCTCTCTTGTTTACCTTTAAAGCTTATAAAACCTACATATACTTATTTATTAATAACTCTAACCCTAAACCCTAACCCTAATGCTAAGAAAACCTACCAAAAATGTCCTCATAAAAATTTTAAAATTTTGCTTAAAAAATAGAAAAATTTTATTTTAATCTGTTACAATTATTGATAGCTCTAATATCTTAAATAAAAAGGTTCAATTCCAAGATAAGTACTTTAAATTAAAAAAAAAATAAAAAATAAAAAAATGTGATTATACTATAATTATATTAAATATTTTTTAATTAATTGCAATCATTACTATATTATATATAAAATATAAATTTTTTTATAAGTAAACCAATTACTGCACACTAAATAAAGTTGTTCTATATAACAATTTACTTATATTTTAATATTTTTATAATTTTTGAAGTAATTTTTATTAATTTGATTTTACATTTTACATTATATAAATAAAAAATTTTTATTTTTACAAAATATAAATTATATTAATAAAAATTATTTAAAAATTATAAAAATTTTATTATATATATAAATTATTCTATAGAACAACTTTACTTAATATACAATAATTAGTTTACAGTACTTATAAAAAATCAATATTTTATATATAGCAACAATTGTGATTAGCTAGATTTTTAGTATATATATAATTAATTATTTTAAGTTTTATTAAGATCGTACTTTATTTTTTTAGCAAAATTTGAGAAGTAAAAAAACAGTTTTTGGCAATTATCTTGGTATCCAATAGTTCAATTTGAATGAACTTTTTTTTTAAAATGAAGCTCGCAGTAAGGCACAACTAACAAAAAAAGTTTACTTAATTCTGATTACTGAATCAGAAGTTATTTAAGTAAATATAGTTTTGTTATTTTTAGCAAATTAGATTAAAATTGGCCAAAATCCAGTTATAATCTATATGAGTAATGTCTGAGGTCCTACAGTATAGGACACTTGAAGATAACAATAAAATAGCTAATTTTTAAAAGCTAATTACTTATGATTAGTGTTTTGACCCAAGAACAAAATCATCAATCAGTTATCTGAGTCGGTTTATCTGATTCTAATCGGTTTAACCAGATTTATTTCGGTTAGCTCAGTTGACCTGAGTTATCCAAAACCAGACAAAATTTCTAATTAGTTAATTTAGTTAACCTGAATTATCAAGCAAGCAACCGGATAAGAATTTCTAATCGGTTAATTCAGTTAACCTGAGTTATCCTGCTTAGTAGATTAACTAGAATATAATTTAAAAATTTACTAATAATTCATATAATTTTGCAAAAAAATATATTAAAAAACTTAATAGAAAATAGAACTTTAACATGACAAATGTCAAGTATTGTTTTAGACCAGCAATAGCAAATCCAAAATCATTAACAATAAAAATACAAATACACGTTACTCTGGTTATATCGACATTTTTGGTTCATTAGTAAAAAAATTCAAAATGTTAATACAGTGAGTTATACCGACATTTTATATTAAATTTTTGAAAAAAAATGTCAGTATAGAAAGATTTTACTATGTTGTTGTTATATCCAGATATCGGTATAACCAGAGTAACGTGTATTTAATTGAGAATTCAGAAATTCAGCAAATTCAGTAAATTTAGCAAATGCACTACAGTTGCTACTACGAAAAGCTATCAACTTTTAACTATGAAAATTTTAAACTTTTAAAATTTTTTTAAAAAAATAAACTAAAAAAAGTTTTTATAAATTTAATAGCTTTTTGATTAAACTATCAAATCTACAAATAAAATTTTTAGTATCTTTTAAATTTTTTTTTATTTTTTATTTTTTTTATTCTTTGACGGTCTTACTAGTGCTTAGCTAGGTTAATTACATAATTTATATCTAAGAAAAATAATAAACTATCTAATCTATTCACCTAATATATAAGCCTAACCTTATTTGGCTGCTTCGAGGAGTGCCCAAATATGATTTGTCGCACCAACTTCTGAAAGTTGGGTCTCAACGTCAAAATACTGTCAAGAACCATACCAGTAGAGTTTCCTACTAGTTTTAATAAAGTTTTCCATTGCAACTAATATTGCATGGTTTATATCTAACAATAAAATGTCACTTTTCCCTTCCTTCTGTCTCACTATCAAATTGGAAGTTTTTTGTTTCGTATTTACTTGATTCTACTCCTACTCCTTTATTAATGTTCTTCTGTGCCCACGTGGCACCTTAACCTTTAGTAGACCTGCTTAATTCTGGTTGTTTTAACTGTTTCATTATCCCTAGTCTTTTTTCTCAATTGATTATTTGATCACATCTTTTTTTTCAAATGTCCTTATAAAAATGGTTCCAGTAACCCTGGAGAACTGCCATTATAGCAACCTTGGTGTCTCTGTAACTTGGGAAGAAATCGTTGAGCTTATCTACCACCTTTTGGCTTCTTAAACCTTTGGGCATATTTAACCTAATACCGGCTCTACTATTTACGTCCCTTCTAAAAATAATCCTGGAGATTGCAGGTGGGTTGATCCTGCTTTTAGCTTTTGGAGTGAGTGTGTTCCATGCATTTTCTCCTGTGAGCGCTTCGATTCTTTTCCATTTTGACTCAAAAGCAGTACATTTTGTGATATGGCTCAGTGTTTTAGCTTTGCTTTCCTGGCAGAAGATACAGTTTGGCGAGACGTATATATTCAGTTTTCATTTATGTAGTACTTCAAGAGTTGGAGCCAAATTCATCAGAAAATTAATCTGTGTTAATATCTTTTTGCTTTTGGAAATAGAATTACTCCTGGTTCCGAGCTGGGTTTTATACTTATCCCAGAAAATTTTCCAGCAATAGTTATCCCCTTCATCTTCTACTTTAACTGCTTTGAAGGCCTTTGTTTCACTCCATGTAAAATTAAGCTCATGTTGTGTAGTATGCTAAGAAATTCACAAGTGGGCATTTCGACCAAAATCTCTTTCCAATATAATGCCCCACATATCAAGGATTTGTTTTCTATAAATACTATGTTTGTAGCAGTATCCCTGATTGCTGTTTTTGCTAGATGATCCACTCTATTATTTCATACGTCATCACTATGATCTTTAACTTTTTGCAAATTAAGCTCGAGTTGTTTAATTATGCATAGTTCAACAATTTGTGAGACTATCATATAGTTCTTTTTCTTGTACCAACCGCTATTGGATACCTGTTTCCAACCCTTTTCAATACTATTAATTGCGGCTAGACTATCAGTACAAATTGTAATTACACTCTCCTTCAGACAGACCAGGAGTGCTGACCAAATTGCTAAAAGTTCTGGTTTGGTTGAAGACAGCCATAGACTTGTTTTTCCATAATATTCATCTAATGCTATGTTTCTTTCTAGGTCTACTAATATTAGGCTTCTGCAAGGGCCGGGTAGGGCCGGGTACTAGCAATACCCTAACCCTACCTGCCTATAAAAGGGCTCAACTATCTGGGCCCTACCCTTGCCCTAGGGTTCAGAATCCAGTACCTGTACCCGTCCAGGGTACTCTCCAAACTACCCAAAAAGATACCTGCAAAGATACCCGCAAGTGAATTATAAACTAAATTTTTAAAAACTAATACAAAATCAAAAATTATGGTTCATATCTTTTGTAAAGCACTGTAATAAACTGAATTTCTTTGTTAGTAGTGGGCATAAACTTTTTCTATAACGGTTTGTGTAATCTCTGCAGATTATGATTTAAAGTAAAATAAGACGATTTTCTGATTCTAAGAGAACTTCAAATATTTTCGAATACATAGAGATATGTTATAAATATTATTGATTAAATATATTTCCTTTAATCATTATCACAAAAATCATAGGAGCACACTTTTTTGTAGACCGCAATAATATTTTTATGCCTTCAGCATTGTACAATCAGATTTTAAGTGCATCGTTCCAGAAAATAAAAAAACAATATGCTTAAAAAACTGGGTAAAATTCACCAGCCAAATTTATTTCAATATATTTTAATGAGCATTGTCCCATTATTTAAAAACATCGCTGTCCATGAAATCTTCTATTGCTTTGTATATAGTATTATTAGCTTTAAACGTTCTAGTATAATATTACGAAAGAAGTCACAGCAATATTATTATCTTGACTTACTGTGGCTTTTAATAGCCTTCTATTTTTTTTCACACTGACAGCTTAGTGCGTTGGTAGCTTAGTATGCTAGTAATTAGCGTTAGTAATTAGTGCGTGCATTGGTAATTAGCGCATTGGTAATAGTGCGTTAGTATTTAATGTATTAGTAATTAGTATTAGTTTGTTGGTAATTAGTACGTTGATATTAGTGCGTTGGTAATTAGTATGTTGATAGTTGGTGCGTTAGTGATTAGTGCGTACATAGTTAAAGACATTCACGTTATTATTTATAATTAAACCAAAGAAAAAAAAGCCGATTTATATATATAGATAATCTAATGTGTAACATTCAATATCGGTATAGAACCTGAATTATGATTGGGTTGTTTTAGTATTGGGTATTCATAGGTACAAGGGTAGGGTACGTTGCTTCTTTAGCCATACAAGAGCTTAATACTCTGAGCAATGCCTGAAAATTAATACTCTAACCCAGTGTTGTACATTTTCACTGTCCCAGCCTTTTTTTGCCATGTCCCAACGTCCCAACGTCCCAGCGTCCCAAGTGTCCCAACTATGTCCCAAGTCTTAATAATTAATAAATTAATTTAAAAAATATATATAATTATATATTTTTTTAGGTGCTGAACACATTTTTAAAAAAATTTAATTAGATTATCTTAATAAAATTTTAAGTAATTTCAATTTATAAAATTGTCCCAGAATGTCCCAAAATGTCCCAATGTATGTCCCAACTGTCCCATGTACAACACTGCTCTAACCCGATCCATATGGTACTACTCTCAGAGTACTCACGGGTAGCCCAAAGCCTAGGGCTTAGTGACGTTGAGCCCTTACCCTTACCCTAGGGCCCAAAAATTGATACCCTCACCCGGTCTGTGTGGTACTACCCTCAAGGTACCCGTGGGTAGCCCGAACCCTTGCGGAAGCCTAACTAATACCCAACTAAATCCCATTTGTGCTATATTTTGGATTTGACTCCTTTCTTATAATCAAAGAACTATCTGTATAAAAAACCAAATTTTTTTCTCCCTATTCAAAATCCTTAACAATCTATTTATTAAATCTGAGGCTACATCTAAATTTTTTGTTCTATTTTTAACTATTTCTAATTCTAGTTCCTCCATGGTTTCTAATTCTTGTAGAATCGATTCTGTATCTCCTATTTCATTACTCTTTATACCTGGTCTTTCAAATATTTCTAGTGATACTAGCAGGTGCCCTGCCTCAACCAACTTTTTCAATGAGAGAAAAACTCTAATTATATTGTGTTTATAAATTTAGCCAAAGCAATTTGGGCTAGCTTTGAGTGTGTTTAGTGCACAACTCTTATATTTACTAGCTGTCCTTGTTGAAAAGTTTTGGGCCTTTGTTGTAATCTAATGCTCCACAAGGATCTTATTACCACCTTTTTAGAGAACCTTGCCTAGCTCAATCGATGAGTTTTTTGTTTTAAAATAGATTGCTTCTTTGTGTCTATTATCTTCTTGTAGCTTACTAAGGACCAGTTTAGAAGCGAGATTCATCAGCAAATTTTATATATAGATATATGGGGTGTGGTCTATTAAAACAGCCCTTTTTTACATGTAAATCATTTTGAGTAAATCGGGTTTAAAAAAAATATGATAAACAAAAATTTTGATTTAAAAATAGCATTTCATGATGTTCTAGAAATTCCAGAAAAAACTAGTGTGTTACATCATTAGGAATAAAATTTTTATTACGTCGTACGTATGTCTTGCATTGTTCTTCTGGCAGGGGTTTTTTTTTAAAAAAAGTTTTTTTTTGTTACTAATTTTTTTCCATCTTTTAGATGCTTTTTCGAGTTTTCTTCTGGTGCTTTATTAGTAAGTGAACTTCTGATCTTTCTAAGTTTTCTAGTAAACCTTGTAAACTTTTACTAATCTTTCGGAATTGGTTGGTGAACTTTCTCGTGGATCTTTTGATTTGTTGGAGGTTTTTCTGGTTTTCGGTGTCTTTAAAGAACTTTCTTGTAGACTTTTCTCCTGCCTTTCGACGTTTTTGGAGAACTTTCTTACAGACTTTCCTCTTGTCTTTCGGCGTTTTTTTTTTTTGAAGAACTTTTGTCGACTTTCTTCTTGTCTTTCGGCGTTTTTTTGGAAAACTTTTTTGTGGACTTTCCTTTTGTCTTTTTGGCGTTTAGTTGGTGAACTTTTTTGTGGATTTTCTTCTGGTCTTTCGGCATTTTTTGGTGAAACCAGAGGAATGTTCACAAGAAAATTCACCAATCATTTTCTTATGGGTTTTCCTCCGGTATTTCGGTGTTTTTTTTTTGGAGGGTTCTTTTGTGGATTTTTCTCTGGTACTTCGGTGGTCATCTGATGAATTTCTTGTGGATACCTTTCTGGTATTTAGCGTTTTTTGGAGGGGAATTCTCTTGTAGATATCCCTCTGGTATTTCGGCGTTTTTCTTTTTGGTAAATTCTCTTGTGGATTTCCCTCTGGTCATTCAACGTTTTTTTGGTGAATTTCTTGTGGATTTCCCTTCGGTATTTCGGCATTTTTTTTTTGAAGAATTCTCTTGTAGATTTTCTCCAGTCCTTCGGCGTTTTTTGGTGAATTTCTTGTGGATATCCCTCTAGTCCTTTGACGTTTTTCTGGCGAATTTGTGAAGAATTCTCTTGTGAATTTCCGTCTGGTCCTTCAGCGTTTTTCTAGTGAATTTTTCTTGTGGATTTCCCTCTGATATTTCGGCTTTTTTTTTGGAGGATTTTCTTGTGGGTTTCTTTCTGGTCCTTAGGCGTTTTTCTGGTGAATTCCTTGTGGATATTCCTCTAGTATTTCAGCGTTTTTTTTGGTGAATTCTCTTGTGGATTTCCTCTCTGGTCCTTCGGCGTTTTTATGGTGAATTTCTTGTAAATTTCTTGTGGATTTCCTTCTGGTATTTCGATAGGGGTTTTTTTTTTGGAGATTCTCTTGTGGATTTCCCTCTGGTCCTTCGGCGTTATTCTGGTGAATTTCTTGTGGATTTCTCTTTGATATTTCAGCATTTTTTTTTGGAGAATTCTCTTGTAGATTTTCCTTTGGTCCTTCGGCGTGAATTTCTTGTGGATATCCCTCTGGTCCTTTGACGTTTTTCCAGCGAATTTCTTGTGTTTTTTCTTTTTGGCAAATTCTCTTGTGGTATTTCAGCATTTTTTTTTGAAGGATTCTCTTGTAGATTTTCTTCGGTCCTTCAGCGTTTTTCTGGTGATTTCTTGTGGATATTCCTCTGGTTCTTTGACGTTTTTCTGGCAAATTTGTGGATTTCCTTCTGGTATTTCGGTGTTTATTTTTCTGGTCCTTCAGTGTTTTTCGATCAACTAACTTGAATAAACAAAAAACTTATAGACTAAAAAATAATAATAAGTAATAAATTAATTATTTTATTATTTCAAATAAACTCAATAAACGTAATATTTATTGCAGTCAGAAAGTATTATTATTACAATTTTCCTAAGTATTTGGAATATTTCCATTGCCCTTAAAATGATAATAATCCTCAATTCAATTTATACAATGGCTCAAAATTTTATTATCGTTCTATTTGTACCTATTTGGATTAATCATATTTTCTTCAATAATTTTTTTTGTTGCATTCTGAATTCAGAATTAGTCTTCCGGAAGAGCATTCAAAATAGAATCTATCAGATTTTCTAGTGTAATTGCATTTACTTTTACTTTTAATTTTATTTCTTACGTTTATTAGTGGAAATTTGGTTATGGTGAACAATGCGTATTTTTAGAATATTGTGTTATTGGATTATATGTATTTAAACGATTGCATGATCGTGAAGAATCGAAGAAAACAAAATCATTTACTAAATCAATTAATACTTTATGATTCTAATCATAATGAAATTGACAATATCACATGATTTTTGAAACTTTTTTTGGTGGCGATTTTATCCTGGTCATTGTCAACTTTAATTTAATGAATTGGGTTGCCAATAATAAAGAAAGTTTTTATTATTATTTGTACAGAATTTTTAATACTGGTGTGCATGAGTTTTTTTTTTACAATGTAAATTTTTATCATGATTTTTGAAATGGTTGAAAATAGATAAAAAAAATCCAGATAAATGCATACTGCATACAGTATACTCGTATACCAGATTACCTTTGTACATTAATAGAAGATTGATACTGCATACATACTTATTACTAACAATTAATTGTTTATGTTAAACAATAAGTATGTATGCAGTATCAGTTTTCTATTGTATATGAGTATACTCAAATTTTTTTTATGTATTCATTTTTACTATTGTTTTAAATAATATTCTTGTATGTCTTAAAATAATGTATATTTCA
>QKWP01002429.1:0-21160 GCA_003550325.1 Gigaspora rosea
CTGCAAAGAAAAGTTCAAAGAAGGCCTCAAGCAAGAAGTCTAATAAGGAAAAAGGATCTCTAGAAGCAACAAGAGGTTCCGAACTTACTCAAAGCTTTTCAGAAAGATTTAATAATCTTGGAATTGATGGTTCTTATACTTACGAAAATCCGAATACATCCGAATGTATTTAAAAGTTTTAAACATAATTCTTTTTAATTTTTTAATCTTTTATTAATGATAATATGTTTAAATAAAATTACAAGCGAGAACCTTAGCTAAGATTATCGAAAACCAAGGAGAAATACTTCACCAACTCCAAGAACTTAACTCCAAAGTCGGGAGACTAGAAAATCGGGTAAAAGAGATGGAGGAAAAAATGGATAATAATTTCGATTTTACTAATGAAAAAATATTCAAAGAAGTAATTATTTAAGTTTAAAATTTTTTTTAATAATATTATAAATCATTTAAAGTTATTTAATATTTATAAATATCATTTAATAAATTTTATTAAAGGACACGATTAAAGATGCAGCTAAAATACTAATCGAAAAATCTATTTATCCTACAGAAGAGCAGATAAAAGCAAAAGTAGATAATTATGTACGAGCGAATTATAAGGATAATTTACAAAAGTTTACAACAGCACAATGGAATTCATAATAAATGAAGAATTTTCACGGACCAGTAAAACCTTTTTATTTAATTTAAATGTTTTTTCTTATTTTCGAATATATTCGAAATATTTAAAAATATTTCGAAATTATTCGCCTTTTTTTAATTATTGCATTTTACTAAATTAATATATTTAGCTTTTGGAAAAGATTAGAGCTTTGCGGGGTACTTTGACAACAAAGATTAAATCCTCTACATTTTTTGTATTTGGAAAACTTTTAAAACCAATTAACAATAGTGCCTCACCTGAAACAGTTCTAAAGTGGAAAAAATCGGACAAAACTAAGCCATGCTACCGGCGGTTATTCGATGAAATAGAAGATTCAGAAGAGACCTATATGGTTAAAATTTTAAAAAAAGTTTTTCCTTCCAGAGATGGCTCTCAAAAAAATGTAGCATATGCTATAGCCGTAGCCCAAGCAATGCTAAATCTGAAATATAATAAGATAATGATGTCCGATACTGCAATTAAATCTAAGATTGCAAAAAATGTAGTAAGTATTTATTAATATTTTATTAATATTTTTATTAATATATTTTTTTTAAATTAATTTAAATAATTCGAATTGTTTCGAAACAAATAGAAGATCTTAAAACACAACACGGGATTTGCAGTATCAAGCTCCGAAAATGAAACAGAAGAAGAAAAATCTAACGAAGAATCAGATAATGTCGAAAAAGTATAAATAGTTTTTAATTAATTTTAATTAACTTTGAAATATTATTTTCGAATGATATAAATTATTCTAATTATTTAGGAACCCATTAGGAAACGTAAAAATATTTCGAAGAAAAACAGCAAGGTTTTATATTTAATATAGTTGCAATTATATCGAAATTATTTAATATTCATAAGTATTTTTTAGACATATAAAAGACCAAGAGTGGGTAAGAAAAAAAGATTTATAAGATATTTCGATTTATTTCAAACACATTTGAATTTTTGCAAACTATTAAGAAAATTTAGAATCCTCCGAAGAAGAGTGGGAAGATCAGGAAGAATTGCCAGAAGATCTGAAAGAAGATAATGATTCTAATAATGTCGAAAAGGTATAAATAGTTTTTAATTAATTTAATTAATTTAATTAATTTCGAATTATTATTTTCTAATTATATAAATTATTTTAATTATTTAGAGGCCAGTTAGAAAAAATAAAAATATTTCGAAGAAATCCAGCAAGGTTTGAATATTTAATATAGTTGTAATTATGTCAAAATTATTTAATATTTATAAATACTTTTTAGATATATAAAAGGCCAAGAGTGGGTAAGAAAAAAAGATTTATAAGTTATTTCGAATTATTTCAAACACATTCGAATATTTTCAAAACTATTAAATTAATTTGAAAATTTAGAAACCTCCGAAATAGAGCGGGATGATCAGGAAAATTTGTCAGATAATTCGAAAAAAGCTGAAAACGAACCGCAAGATAATAATTCTAGAGCTCCCAGTTCCTCATCCTCGGATGATGACAGTTCCTCATCCTCAGATGATGATAATGATTCGAAAAGAGAAAAGGATGGTGATTCGAAAAAAGGAACGGATGATGATTCGAAAAAAGAAACAGATGAAAGTGATGAGTAAAAGTTTTTTGTTTTTAGTTTTGTTTTTTTTTTTATACAAATAATGCTGCGTTTTATTTTTTATATATTTTTTTTTTTCTTTTTTTATATATAACATTTAAAATTTTATAATAAAAATATAATTCTTTCTTTGAATTTTTGGCGTAGGGTTTTTTCTTGTTATAATTTGTTATTTTGTTATATAAATTTAGTAAATTTCGCAAATGCGAAATAAATCGAAATAAATTAAATAAATAAAAATTATTTTAATTGTCTATTTCGTAATATTTATTAATTTATAATGACTGATTTTTCGAAATAGTTCGAAATAGTTCAATGATGTTCAAATTCTGTACTACTAGATCAGATTAGATCTTTTGTTTATAAATTAGATCTTCTATTTTGGTTTTTTTTCGCTTTTTTGTTTTCATTTCATTTTTTTATTTTCGTTTCGTTCTTATTTGTTTTTTTCATTTTTTTTATTTATTTATTTATTTTTTAATTTTTTTTAATTTTATTTTTATTTCGGCACTTTACAAGAACACCTTTTCAAGAAAACAAACAACGTTTCGAAACCATGCGCAAGCCAACCCAAACTTCTGACACTTTGCAAGAACGTCTCCGGCAATTTCTAAATTTCCAAGAACGCTTCTTTAAAGAAATAAAGGACTTTATTTATTTTTTCGTTTGACATAATTTGTTTTTGTATTTTGTTTTTTGTTTTTTTTAATTTGTTTTATTAATTTATTTATTCCGACACTTTGCGAGAAAAGAACCCTTACTTCCTGGCGCTTTGAAAGAAAACCAACCCAGACTTTTTCGGCACTTCGCGATTTTTTCGGCACTTCGCGACTTTTTTCGCAATTTCTGAATTTGCAAGAACGCGAACTCTTACTTCGGAGAAATGATGTTTCGCTTCATTTATTTTTTCGTTTCGTGTTTTTTGTTTTTGTTTTTTTGGTTTATTTTTAAAATTTTTTTATTTATTTATTTTTTATTTCGGCACTTTGCGAGAAAAACAAACAACATTTCGAAACATTGCGCATGCCAACTAAGTCTTCTGACACTTTCAAGAACATACTCCTAGCAATTTCTAAATTTTCAAGAACACTTCTTTAGAGAAATGGGCGCAAGTTTTCGCAAGTTTTCGCATTTATTTTTTCGTTTCGTGTTTTTTGTTTTTGTTTTTTTGGTTTATTTTTAAAATTTTTTTATTAATTTATTTTATTTCGGCACTTTGCGAGAAAAACAAAACTTTTCGAAACATTGCGCATGCCAACTACGACTTCCAAAACTTTCAAGAACACACCCCCAGCAATTTCTAAATTTTCAAGAACGCTTTTTTAGAGAAATGGGCGCATGTTTTTGCAAGTTTTTGCAAGTTCTTGCAAGGTTTCGCTTTATTTATTTTTTCGTTTCGTGTTTTTTGTTTTTGTTTTATTTTTAAAATTTTTTTTATTAATTTATTTTATTTCGGCACTTTGCGAGATAATCAAACAACTTCTCAAAACCTTGCGCATGCAAACTACGACTTCTGACACTTTCAAGAACGATAGAAAACAAAAAAGCGAAGATAATAGCTAACTGTGGAGTGAGCGAAAATAAGTGTGTGAGGCTAGTTTTTTGTATATAGTAATAGAATTAGATATGACGAATTGCGAAATTAGTTTAAAATATTTGTAATAATGTAAAAATAATACGTAATATATAATAAAGAAATGTATATTGGAAGGGATCTTCCGTAACTCTACCCGCCGATCACCTGTACCAACAATTACGCTAACACTTCAGAAGTAAAGTCTTAAAGAAACAGTAGAAAAACCAATGAAAACATGCAACCTGGCAGCTGTTATTTAGGGATACAGTTAACTGAGTATCTGCTAACGGTTTTAGAGTTTGTCACTTACCAAAAAGCTGGCACTTGTCATTTAGAGGTAAAGTTCATAGACTACCTGCTGACAAGCTTAGAGTTTATCACTCACCACAACCAGGAAAGTACTTAGCGGCTCTCTGATGGATTTTGGGCTATACGGGAAGAACTACTGTCCTTACTATGGCTACATGTGAACTCTTTTTGGTGTCGATGGTTTGTGAAGAATTTTCAAAAAGTGGGCATTTTGGCGTACCCCCTCCAAAAGATCTGCAGTGTTTACTGCTCCCAAAAAGGAAAGGCACCTACCGTATTGGATACAACCATCATGAGTGGCTTGGAAACGAGTAACATTGAAAGATGTGCGAGACTTATGGAGAAACTACTGGAAGAAGATTCTAGAAGTTCTGTTTTAAGCAGTCCGGTCTATATAACTGCTTTTTGTTTAACATACTGGGACCTGGGCCGGTTATGCCGGGACAAGTTTATCGATGTTAACAATTTTTATTTTAAAAGTCTGAAAAGTTAAACTTTACTCAGCTAACAGTTAGGCCTCGGATAAAGATTGATGGTAACGGAAGGCCATCATGAAGTCTGAGTTTCTTTTTCGCTACTTGTTAGATATTATATATTATTTCCTTTTGCATGTAATAATATAAATTTAATAAAAGAAAAGAGCAAGGTCTCAGTTATAAAACAAAAAAAAAAAAAAAAAATGTATATTTAATAAATGTAAAATATAATGTATAATAATAATAAATAAAAAAAATAAAAATTTTATATTAAATTGCGAAACCATGCGAAATATTGCGAACACTGTAAAAAAGCATAATTATGTGAATATGTATATCATTTATTTATATTTAAAAAATTTGAAAATTTCGAAAATTTGCAAAATATTGCGAAACAATGCGAAAATATCGAAATATTACCTCCTGCGCGCATTAGTTTATTGATCTGTATGAGTACGTGACCCCTGTAGAAGAGATAATTTGCATTTTTTTATTTGGTCTATTTCGCAATATTTCGCAATATATTTCGAAATATTTCGAAATAATAACTGTAATATTACCGTAATATAACGTAATATATTATGTAATAAACCGTGGCAATCGTAAGATTTTCGTAATATTACGGACCGTAATATCTTATGTAATATTACGTATATATAATTCACTAATGATTATGAGATATGAGTAAAAAAATTTTCTGCGAATTTTTAGTTTTTTTTAAAAAACTTTAAAAATTTTTTTACTTATAACTTGTGATACACTAAGCCAATTTTTGATGTGTTTACTACTACTATTGGAATGGTAATTTTCATTTCTGCAACTTTTATTAGAAATTCAAATAATAATGACATAATAAAAAAATTAGTTCCAATTAAAAAAAGCTTTAAGTCTTTATTAGATCTTACCTGCAATTCCATTGGTCGATTTTAATCATGGTGGTAATGTGACTTTTTTCAGTTACAAAGTGAGGTCATGTCTCGGTCTTTTTATTAAGTATAGTTATCATTACAATAGCCAAGATATATTGCATTGGATTACTACAACTACCAAGTACCAAAACTTAGACTATTTTATCTACGACCTAAACCTACTAGAGTATCCTATATGTCCCACTCATATACTCAACCACTAATAGTACCTGTAGTACTGCCGCTGCCAGGTTCGTATCTCAAGCCATTTTTTTTAATGCTGCCACAATCTAGCCCATATTTCAAGCCACTACCTTCTTACTAGTATCTGTAGTACGATACATGCCCTTACAAATTTTACCAACCCCGGTACTTTTCCCATTCCTCTTCTGGTTACTTTCCAATTGCTTTCCTTACCCCTATCTCGCTTTCTTTTTTCTGGTTACATTCCTATTCCCAATCTGAGAACCCTGGAAGGAGTAGTCTGCTATTGGCGAACCCAATGGTCTCCCTCTTCTTGGTACTTGCTTCTGTAACACATGTCCCTTTCCTTTGGTACGACTCCGGCAGTCTGATTGGTAGAGACCCGCTATAGGCCCTTTTTGTCGTAAGTTTGCTTCCGGTTAGTTCGCTTTTCGGTCAGTCCACTTTCGGTCCATTTCCATCCAATTTTTGTTTAAATACTATTGAAGTCAGCTACCTCTTTGCTCAGGTCTTGCCAAGTATGGTTTCCTTTTGTCCTATGGTTCTGTGCATAATACAGCACCTGCACTCCTCAGGATCTATGCACCCCAGTTCTGTGCATAACACAGCGCCAAAGCTTTCAATACGAGTTAGTATAATATACATGAGAACGAAAGCATTTCGGGTTCTAAAACCCGAAATTAAAATTTGAAGACAAAATTGTTTTTGACTTATTTTACTTGAAAGACGAAATTATTTGATACTTTTTTTGAATAGACAAAATTATAGAAAATATTTATATAAATTTTATTTGCTCTTTCTTATAAAAAATTTTAATTTTCTCTAATGAAGACGAAATAGACCTTTTTTAAAAATCAATTTCAGTGGCATCACTAGGTATAACCCAGGAAACAGATTTGTACATCCAAGCTTAGAGTCCAGGTTACCATAAGGGCTGTGACAGATATTACATAATATCCATTTACTATGAGGGTACCCCCTCCCCCTCACATAAGATAATTCTGATTGGTCAATTTTAAAAAAAATTTTGGAGCGTGACGAAATGTAGTATTCTTCCATATAAATTTTTTTCTTACTAAGTTAACGATACATGTCTACTAATTGAAAATTGTAAAGCTCATTGAAACGCATTTAACAGTAGTTAGATCATCCAAATCGGCCCAGTGGATGGTGAGATATTATCAAAAATGATTGGCTGACTATATAAAATCCTATGACAAATTACATATGAAAATCACTATAGGCGAAATGTGGCATGCTTCTATCTAAAACTTTTTTTCTTACTAAGTTAATGATACATGTCCACTAATTGAAAGTTGTAAAGCTTATTAAGATGCATCTAACGGTGGTTAGATTATCCAAATCGGCCTAGTGGTTGGCGAGATATTATTGAAAAACAATTGGCTGACTATATAAAATCTCTATGTAAACAAATATTGTTTATATAGAGATTTTATATAGTCGGGCGATCATTTTTCGACAATATTTCACTGATTTGGATAATCTAACCACCATTAGATGCATCTTGACGAGCTCTACAACTTTCAATTAGTGGACATGTATCGTTAACTTAGTAAGAAAAAAGTTTTAAATGGAAGAACACCACATTTCGCTTATAGTGATTTTTTATGTAATCTGTGTCATGGGATTTTATATAGTCAGCCAATCGTTTTTAACGATATCTCGCCATCCACTTGGCCGATTTGGATGATCTGACCACCGTTAAATGCATCTCGACGAGCTCTACAACTTTCAATTAGTGGACATATAACGTTAACTTAGTAAGAAAAATAATTTTAGATGGAAGAGCGCTACATTTCGTTACTCTCCAGTTGACAGGTGGATTATCAATTAATAAAAATATAAAAATTTGGCATCATTTTACTAATGAAATATACTTTTGGCTACTAAATAAACTTTTTTAGCACTCAAAAATACATCATTTTAGTATATAATAATAAAATTATAATATATTAGTAATATATTATATTATATATATAATTATATATATTATATATGTGTAACGTAAGACTTTGGCTTACCCCCTCCCCCTATGATATTACGTAATATTTGTCACGGTCCTAACGCAGGTAAATTTTTCAAAATCATCTCCGGTGAGATTTGAACTCTGTACCTTTTGTTACAACTACTTGGAGGGTAACAACAATCTATATCGCCACACCCCTATATGACTTTTTTAAAATCGCCATATCTCAAAAAAGTAATATAATTTTTGGGGTACATTTAGGAGTATCAAAAAAGTAAGTGCAAGAGTATCAAAAACGTAAGATTTGTGGCAGATATCTCCTTTGATCGGTACTCCCCCTTGATTTGTACTGGGTATATTTCAAAGTATTTGTTGTGGTATTTTGTAAGAGACCCGGGTACAAATCAAAGACCGATTCACTCAAAAAACTCCTAAACAATGTACTCTATACCATACAAAGTACCTGGAGTACAAATCAAAATTGTACCTGAAATTTAATGATACTGAAATTCAAGTGATCACATGATGATTTTCTGCTAGAGTGTCCAGAATTATGCGATGCGATATTATGCGCATAATTGGCATAATTGACCATTTTTTCCCATTGCATATGCTTCACATCATTAAGAAAAAACAGAAAGTCTACAGACATGTGCTAATCATATAACTTTTGGCTTACGAATACGTACCAATTACGTAATACTAATCTTACGGTATATAGGAGGACATCAATAGAAATGGGACAAATTTATCTAAAAAATTTGTCTCATTTCTATTGACTTCACCCCATATACCAAATTAATTAATTAAAGTAATCCAATAGGACTTTTATATTAAGTTAATGTTAATCTCCTTGATCATACTAATTAAACTTGTTCTCTAGTCTTTTGGTCATAATGGTGGTGAGTTCATTAAATCTGTTCAGTAGAACTGGAAATATGGCCTTTCGAATTTTGGAGAATTATATAAAAATATTACATAAACTTTGGGAAGTTATATTTCCAGCTACTATGCTGATTTTAATAACTTCATCACTATTAGAGCTGGAAGGATTTAGGACAAGTTTTCTTATAATGATAAGGGAGATTGACTTAGTACAAAAATCTGTCTGATCACTTTTTTAATTTTAAAAAAGAAAAAAATAAAAAAAAGTGATCCAGAAGGCTCTTATACTAAATTAGTCTTTCTATCACTCTAAGTAAACTTTTCCTCTTATTTTTCTAGTTCTAATAGTAGTAAGATTATTAAAATCTGTTCAATAGAACCAGAGATATAACCTCTTAAAGTTTGTATGACGTTTTCATATAATTTTAGAAAATTCAAAAGGCCATATCTCCGTTTCTACTGAGCAGATTTTAATAATCTTATCAATATTATATTAGAGTGACTAGAAGAACAAGTTTTATTAGTGTAGTAAAAGACGATTGGTTAACTTAGTCCTACCGGATCACTTTAATTTAAAAAGTTATTTATTTTGGTACGTGCCTATAAGATAGTATCACATGATCGGTACATGTTTGTAAGCAAAAGGTCACGTGATCAGTATGTGTCAATAGACTTTCTGAAGAAAAAAAAGCTTAAGGGTAGGGTGAACGTAGATCATTTTTAATAGTGATCACTTTGTGATCATATGAAAACAGGTTATCGACCAATCACGATTGTAAACAACATAGATTTAACCAATCCGAATTAATCATTTTTGTGTAACTAAGAAAAATTTGAGCTGACTTAGGAAAACTTACAACATATAGAAGTATAATTTTTTCAAATACTATATTTATTAAAATTTTACTATTATAAAAAGAGTCTTTTGTACTATATATTATAAATTTTTTGGCTAAATTAATAGCAATCATAAAAAGTTTTATCTGTAGCACATTTTATTTTCTATATAAATCTCATTGTACCACTAAAATCATATGATAAATAATCTACATTCACCCTACTCTTAAAGCACGTGAGTGAGATTTGATTGGTAGAAAAATGTGTTTTAATGAAGTGTAAATTCTGAAAAATTCCGCAAAAAAATTCAAAATATTACGAAAAGTTGGTATAATTAACAAAATATAATTAAGAAAATGCATAATTCATAATTGACCTTAGTGAAATCATATAATTTATTCAATCGCATCGCATAATTCTGGACACTTATGGTATTAGGGTTAGGCGCTAATGTTTATTACCTAATATCTATTTACTATAGGGGCTTACCCCCTACCCCCAGGTAAGATCTATAAATAGAATTTTAGCCAATCAAATTTAACTAAGATAAGATTTTTCTTGATCCCACCCCTAAAATATAACCTAATAAATGTTAGTGCTCTTAGGGTTTGAGGTTTTTTTTATTGATTTTATATATAGTATATCTAAATTCTACTAGAGTAATTAAAAATTGACTATACCTAGTGTTCTCATACCCAAACTAGAGATCTGAATCCAACCTGGACCCGGCCTCATGGGTCGGGTCTGAACCATGATTTTTTGAACCTGATCAGGTCGGGTTACGAGAGAGACCTGGACCGACCCAGTTTATAAAAAAAATTATTTTTTTTCTTATGATGATCTAAATGTTAACAGTAAAATATGTATAAGGCAAAATTTTTTTACTGAATAAATTGCACGAAAAAAAAGTTTTTATAGCACAATTTCATGTTGATTACTTTATTGTTTTTTTTTTTACACGAATTGGTATACTACATTACTGATTTTTATAAAAGCCAAAATGTTTTTTTTCTTATTACATTGCCTCTTGTTTTTTATAAATAAAGACAATACATTATGTCGCGATGCCATATGATGGCATTTATGAAGCATATGCTCCGATTTTTGGAATTTATAAGTAGAGCTTATTTTTTTTAAAACTTTAAAGCCAAATAATTTTTGCCAAATAATTTTTGATCTACTGGCCTGTTTTAAACGATTTTACTACCAAAATGTTCGTCTCTTTGAGACGATTCCAACGAATCCAAAATCATTAAAATTCAATCACAGGATCATGAGAAAATGGCTATCAAATAAGTGATGCACATAGGGTGAAGAAATTGGTTAGACATAGATCTAACCAATTTCCTCACCCTATAGGTGCGTCACTTACTTGACAACGCATTTTCTCATGATCCTGTAATTGGATTTTAATAATTTTGGGTTCATTGGAATCGTCTCAAAGAGACTAACATTTTGGTAGTAAAATCATTTAAAATGGGCCAGTAGATCAAAAATTATTTGGCTTTAAAGTTTTAAAAAAATAAGCTCTACTTATAAATTCCAAAAATTGGAGCATATGCTTGCAACGAACTATATGATAAACCTTATAATGAATTTTATGACGAACCTTACGACAAACCTCATAATTAACCTCACAACGAACTTTATAATAACAATGCTGCTCAGAAGCCAACAAATACGACCAGTTCAGATGAATTTGGGGATAATAAATCATTAGCTTCAATTGAAACTAATGCAACTAATAAGTAATTTATTTAAAACTTAGTACTATATTAACTTCATATTATATAGTAATACTAATATATTTATTTTATAGATCGTTTGTATGGAACCATTTTAAGAAAAAAATTAAAAATAAAAAAGGATTAATTGTATTGATGGCAGTATGTGATCATTGTGGTAATGGTTTAAAAATCCATAAAGATGGATCAACTTCAAGCTTCCGAAAACATTTCATTCGCCTACATAAAAACAAGGTACCAGAATTAAAAGGATTGAATAAATCAAATACAAAAAAACACCGCAAAATGTACTGTTTTAAATATGATTAAAAGCAAAGCCGTAAATTAAAAAAAAATACATACAGTATATCTAAAATGTATTATATATAAATTGTTAGGCTACAGGTCAAGAAATTTATTGACCTTATTAAATGATGGATTATTAAACATAACCGGTCATTTCACATAATTGAAAATGATGGCCTTAGAGAAATATTTGCATATTTGGAATGCCAAGCAATAGGTATTTATTTATTTTTAATTTTATTTTTTTTTTAATTTTTAATTGATGATTCGCCACTCAACAGAAGAATGATCTTAGTATAACGTGATGCAGATCACTATATAAATCCTATATGTACAGAATGCAGCGTTCGTCCAAGGAAACCCTTTTATTTTACTAAGTTAATGAGCAAAATCAATTAATTGAAAGTTGTAGAGCTCAATGAAACGATTCTAACGATAGTTAGATCATCCAAATCGGCCTAGTGGATGCCAAGATATCTTCAAAAAATGATTGGGCGACTATATAAAATTTCTATGTAAACAAACTATTGTTTATATCTGTTTATATAGTAATTTTATATAGGTGGCCAATCGTTTTTCGAAGATATCTCAGCATCCATTGGACCAATTTGAATGATCTAACCGCCGTTAGAATCATCTCATTGAGCTTTACAACTTTCAATTAATTGATTTTGCTCGTTATTGCTCGTTAACTTAGTAAAATAAAAAGTTTTCCTTGGATGAATGCTGCATTCTGTACATATAGAATTTACATAGTGATCTGTATCATGTTATACTAAGATCATTCTTCTGTTGAGTGGCGAATCATCAATTAACTTATTTTGTTTTTTTTTTTAATACCGTCATCAGATACAATAAAAAGGCACATAACTAGGAATTTCAAAAAAGAACATGAACGATTTTGAAAAAAACTACAAGAAGTTTCTGGGTGCATATCAATTACGACAAACATTTGGACAACTGATAATAATGACAAATTATTTATGTTAGTTACTATACATTACCTAGACACATCATGGTTGATAAAACATTTTTTACTTGATTTTATTCACATGGATGGGCAATATACAGGTGCTAAAATAGCTAGCGTTATAGAAAACTGTCTTCGATCAATGAGAATTATTTCTAAAATCATAGTGATTACATGTGATAATGCAACTTCTAATAATAGATTTTTACAAGACTTTCTAACTCTATTTCATCAGCCGGTATTCACTCATATCCTAAATTTTGCAGTACAAAGTATTTTTAATGATATAGAAAATGAATTAGAAATGGTTGTTACTTTATTTATTTATGTTTTTTTTGACAAATAAATGCATTTGGTGAAATTAATTTTTTTTTAGTTACATGTATTAATTAAAGGTATTAGAGGATCAAAGATACGTCGTAAAAAGTTAAAATGTTGTATTTAATACATAATATAAGGATTTTAAAGCCAATCTTGATGTTCCTACTCAGTGGAACTCTACCTATGAAATGTGCGCTTGTGCTTTAGTATTACAAATCGTGCTAGATGCTATTTCTTGTACTGATTTGAATTTACGCCAATACATACTAACTGAGAAAGATTGGAAAAAACTGAATTTCTTGTTTTAATTTTAGCACCATTTAAAAAAGGTTAGTAACAACTTAGTTAACTTTTTTTTTTAAAAAAAAAACTCTTAATATTTTGTTTAATTTAGCAACAGTTAAGATGTTAAAACAAGAATATCCAACTTTGTCAATGGTTATCACTCTCTATTATTTGTTAGTTGAAATACTTAATGAGGCTATGAAAAAGGAAAATATTCCACAATGGCTTGTTCATGGATATGAAACTGCAATTACGAAGCTTTTAAGATATTGTCAAAAATTAAATATACTAAATGTTGCTGCAGTAATATTAGATCTATAGCTTAAACTTGGGTATTTTGAAACTCTCGAATGGCAATTATGATTTATTAATCAAATCAAGGATATGTAAATTGGTAGTACAAATTATATAATAATTATAAAATTAACAACTAATATTGTTTTATTAGTATTACAAACAAATATGAAAATAACTATGCACCTGTTCCTAGTCAAAATGCGGCGAACCATCTAATATAATGGCATGAGTGTACAAGTGATTATGTGTAAAACAACAAAGTGAATTAGATACATATTTACTAGTACTACGAGCAAGTAAAAATATTAATATTTTAGAGTAGTAGTGAAATAATGAATCATGTTAGCCAAATCTTGCAAAATTTGCTCGCAATATTCTTTCAATATCGGCAACAAGTGTTCTGAGCAAACATATATTCAGCATAAGTAGAGATATGGTTACTTACAAGAGAAACTGGTTGGATTGTAAAACAGTTTGAGAAGCTATATATTTGAGATTATGGTGGAGAGAACAAAATAGCTAAATATGTAATAAAATAGATTTCTTTTTTTTTTTTTTTTGAACTTGATGATCATGTCACGCTTCAATGCTTTATTAATGATAATTTCCCAAAAAAAAAATTTTTACATCCATCATTTGGTGTTTGAATTGAAGAGTGGTTCACCCGGTTACTATAAAGTACCTAAATACTCGAGCACCTATGTGCGACCTGCCAAGGGTAATTTAGCCTCATCGGTTTGCATCGATCTATCTCAAACCGGTCCGCCCGAATCACCGACCTGACTTACCAGCTCGTCATGACCGTCTTCTTTCCCAACCTTCTTCTCCTAGCCTTCTAGATAGAAGAACTACCAACAAAATAGAAAGAAAATTAAAAAGGATAATAAAAATGGGGAGTGCTAAACTAACGAAATGAAAAAAAACATGACAAGAAATAAAAAGGAAGGGGATAAACGAAAAAATAAAATAAAATAAATCAGAGAAAATGAAAAAAAGGCCGAAAAAAAGACGGCCATGACGACACTATTTTTGCCTGTGTTAGGCTTTAAAAATTATATAGTATTGTATAGAAGAAATCTAATCTAACACTATATGTATTCTAGAAAGAGGAAAAGAAAAAAAACGTCTAACATCTAGAAATTTCTACACGTGATCCCTCTGATCTCTATTACGCCAGTCATTGTTTATTTGGTAAGCATTAACCCAAATATCCTTGTGGGAGATTCCATTTCGGTAGACATGTCCGGATTTGGAAGGAGTAAACACTGCCGATCTTTTGGAAGGGGTACGTCAAATTGCCTACTTTTTGTAAAATTTCGAAACGTCCAAAGCAGGCCAGGAAAAGAGTACCAAAATAAAGGAGTTGTAGGAGTTACACTGTACAGAATAACATATCCAACCAAGTATCTACTTCTATTTTCATATCCATAGGCCTTGACAAAGCTCCAGAGTTTCTCTGCTACATCTTTGCTCAATAGCACCAAAGCCTGCCAAGGTGCCTCGCTTATAAGTCTACTGTTCTTTTTCATCTCTATTTCAGTCGCAGAACATACAGTGAATGGACTTCATACCCGACAGCAGCTTTGGTAGAGTTTTGTTGTATATAAATATGTTAACTGCATAGTTTTAGTAGGTCTGAGTTCTTGGAAAATTTGGTACAAGGGATCGTCAGAAAGAGTTGATCCTATTTTGGCCTGAATAGATTTCTTTTAAAACTCAAAATATTAGAGTTAAAAATTGCAGAATAAACAAATTAATTTTTTCATACATACATATGATAGAGTTTGTGATTGCAACCCATTAGAATATTGCAATTTATAATAAAATTAAGTGTATTTTGCTTAGTAAATTTTTTTAAAATGTATTGTTTTCATGTGAGTAAGGTATACTTATACCGGTTTCTGTTTGGGTCGGGTTCAAATATTCAGGTACAGGTTTATACTTGGGATTTACTTATTTGTACTGATAACACAACCCAAAAAAGGAAATTTAATTTTGTAAATAAACAGTGTATAAAAACGCAAAGTTAGGGTTAGTTAGGGTTAGGAGGTTAGTATAGCTATAGAAAGTTGCCCATTATATGTAAAATTTCGTCCCCGATATTTTTAATTAGTGCACAAAGATCAATTTAAACATTAGTTTTGGCGTATTTTCGCTTTTTTCTTCTTCTGCACGTGTTTGGAATTCATCTCGGGCTGATCTGGAACGATCAAAATTCGAACTCACTGATTGGTAGTTGCCTTTTTAGGAGTTTGTATTACCGGCACAAATAAGTAAAGCCTTATACTTGGACCCAGACCAGTTTTCTGGTTTGACTTCGGGTTTTTGCTAAAACCCGGTCTGACCCAGCCCGTAAGGAAAATTAATTATATCCAAATCCTAATCCTAATATTAATAGTGAAATTCTTTAGGTTGGTGATACTAGAGTTTTATGATGCATATCAGGTTGTTTATACAGAAAATCATTATAATCATATGGACTTTAGTAGGACCCTGAATAATTTATGTAAGGTCATATTTGAAAAATTGCTAATAGAGGCCTTTTTTTTAAAAAATGTTATATTTGAAAAGTAGGTATTGGGGAAAAAGGTTATATTTGAAAATAGTTAATGGTCAAAAAATTATATTTAAAAGAATGCTAATAGGAGTACCGTATGTGTCCGAAATTAAGCTACCTTTTTTGGCCAAAAAATTACACGAAAAATCGTAAAGTAGCTTATTTTCGAAATAAAGCATTTTTTGAAAAAATTGAAAAACGTACTAATAAAAAGTTATCAAAATAATACCAAATTTTTATTGTAGGTGTATTTTGATGCGCTGAATAACTTTACTTAATCGACTTTTTGAAGTTTACTTAGTAGAAAAAAAGTTTTATATGTAGCAACTGCTAACGAATTTTTTAAGATTTTTTAAAAAAATCAGGGAGGTAGCTTATTTTAGGTAGTAGCTTATTTTCGGACATATACGGTAGGTTTTTTTTTTTTATGTTAAAGTCCCTGCTATGGGTGATAAGTTTTTTTATTCAAGTATAAGATCATGAGTTCCTCTGTGAGCTCTTAATATTTGTTATATAAATGAGAGTACTTTTAGTTGTCTAATTTAAGTAGTCTGACTGAAGGCTCTATACTAGCTGCCATATTCGCAATCCAACTAGGGAATTAAACCCTCTGGTCCAAGCTTCGTCTACTAATCCTACCTGTATCACCAAGACAGTCCTTCGATACATAAGTCAGTTAAAGCAGTCCTGGATGCTAAATATCTCCTTAGGACTAGTTTATCCTTACAGAAAACTTGGTAGAGTAGTCTCTGTCCTACACAGATATTATCTATACTTCAGTAACTTGTGTATTCAATGAGGCAAACAACTTGTAATTAGGAAATACTCTGCAACCACTACCATTACCTATTTCTGCCCTTGTAACTAGTAGGGTTCCTCAAATTCAAATCAAATCAAATATTGGATTAATTTAAATTTGATCAAATCAAATTGACCCTAATTTGAATTTGATTTGATTCAAATATTTGAATTTGAATTTGATTTGAATTTGAATTTTAATAGTAATTTTTAAATCAAATCAAATATTTGTCAAATCAAATCAAATTTGGCCATATTTGAATTTGATCAAATCAAATTGCGGAACCCTAGTAACTAGATTGCATCAATAGTACAATAAGTTGGATAGCGCACCTGGTGTACTAGACACTGGTATGGTGCAGAGTGGTGATATCAGATTTAACTTTATTAATTAGTAAAGGGGCTTCCGGAAATTACGTGATTTTTTAGTGGGAGGTGGGGTCCCGAAAATATCAGGTTATAATTATAATTCTGGTCAAATTTTTATAATTCTGGCCAAAAGTATAAAATTATAAAATTATTAATAACTAATGTTCTACTGGATCAATTTAGATGATTTAACTACCAAAATGTTTGTCTTGCTGAGACAATTCTGACAAGCCTAAAATCATTAAAATCTAATCACAGAGTCCCAAGATCGTTCAACTTTTGTGTAATTTTAATAGTGATTTTTTAGAATTACTAAGTAAATTTCTTTAATATTGGATAACTTTTGATCCACTAGCCCGTTTTGGATGATTTAACTACCAAAATGTTCGTCTCAGTGTGATGATTCTAACAAGCCCAAAATTGCTAAATGCCAATTGCTAGATCTCAAGATCGATAAAGATTTGTATTGTTAGATAATCATTTAATTAAATGATTGTCTAACAATACAAATCTTTATCGATCTTGAGATCCAATAATTGGAATTTAGCGATTTTGGGCTTGTTAGAATCGTCTCACTGAGACAAACATTTTGGTAGTTAAATCACCCAAAACGGGCCAGTGGATCAAAAGTTATTCAATATTAAAGAAATTTACTTAGTGATTCTAAAAAATCACTATTAAAATTATACGAAAGTTGAATTATCTTGGGATCCTGTGATTAGATTTTAACGATTTGGGGCTTGTTAGAATCATCTCAGCAAGTCGAACATTTTGGTAGTTAAATCATCTAAATTGGTTCAGTAGAGCAATGTTATTATCAATTTTATAAATTAAAACATATAAATAAATTTTAAAAAATATAAAATTTGATTGGCTAATAGAGTATTAGGTGTGGGTGTTTGGGTAAAATTTTGAAATTTATTAGTAACAAAATATTATGTAATTTCTGGAAGCCCCCTAATATGATACAAATTATATATGAAAATCACTATAGGAGAAACACAGTATGCATATATATATAACTTTTTTTGTACTAAATTAACAACTTGTGACAATTAATTAAAAGTTGTAAAGCTCATAGAAACACATCTAATAGTAGTTAGATCATCAAACTGGTCTAGTAAATGATAAGATATCATTAAAAAATTATTGGTTAACCATATAAAATTTCTATATAAACAAATATTGTTTATAGCAGACTTATAATGAAAAAGTTTATAGCGGGCCCTACAAACTGGACTATTGGAGTTATACCAGAGAAAAAGGACATATATTTCAAAATTATGTACCAGGGGAAGGAACTTCTGGGTTCGCCAGGGCAGACCAACCCTTCTGGGTCCTCGGATTGGAAATAGAAAGGCAATTAGGGAAAAGGAAGCTTCCGGAAAAAGAAACTGAAAGAAAAATAGAATGGTATTAGATTAGGTGAACTTTATAAAGGCAGAAGTAGGTAGTGATAGCAGTTAGGCAACTACTCCTAAGGAGCATGCCATTTATTACATAATATTTTTTACTTTGTAACTACCTCTACCTATATATATGTGAACATTTATCTAATTCTGATTGATTAATATAATATATAGATGTGATCACTACCTCTAACTATGTATTCATAGTAAAAATTTATAATAAATGGCATGCTCCTAATTGCAAGTATTGGCCTCGGTAAATACGTATGCTACCAAAGTGTAGGTGATACCTGTGTAGAACACAGACTGCTTTACCAAGTCTCCCACTGGATAAATTAGTCCTAAGGGGATCTAGTTAGTATCTGGAACAAAGTTCTGGCGATACAAGACGGACTGGCAGGAGACAGAAATCAGAGGGTTTAAATAGTCAATGCTAATATGTGGGTTGCAGGTATGGTAGCTAGTGTAGAACCTTTGGGTGGCTACTTAAATAGGCAACCAAAAGTTGTAGGTAAATAGGGTTCAAAATGGGCCGGGTTAGGCCAGGTTTCTCTAAATTTAGGCCCAAGCCCAAAGAAATTTTATAACCCAAGCCCGAGCCTGGCCCAATAAAAAATTACGGGTTTGGAGCAGGCCGAGTCACTTCAAAACTATGCCCGGCCCAATCTAACCCGACCTGGCCCGGTGATTATATGTATAAAAGTGGATATCATCGGCACATCTATAGGGTAACTTTCTTGTAATTGATTGATCACGTAAATGAAATTATTAATCATACAGTATTATTGATTTCGTATATGTACTAACTAAAAAACCTTGAATCCACATAATGTGTCATACGTACACAACAACTCAGTATTAGAAATAGATTAAACGATTTAATACGATTTAATTTAAACAGAAAAATTATATAATATACATCTATCGCCATATCTCTGCTAATTTTTGATAATAACTGAACGCTTTACTTTTATCTTTTACAACCCATTTTCCATAAAGATAACAACCTGCAATAATGATTTGAACTATAGAGTTAATTGAATTATCCAGACAAAAATTGATAATATTAACTAGATATTGCTTCTTCTTTCTTAGAAATTGTTCCAATATATCAAGAATTGAATGAGAATTTTTGACTTTCAATTTTTCTTTATTTTATAGATTACATATTTCATTAACAATTTCGTTTAGAAAAATCTTGAAAAAAATCCTGTAAACTATTATCTTCTAAATACATTAGGTTTTACTGTTGGCTGTTTGAACAATATCTGATGAACTCAATTTTTTCTGGTTGTTTTACAGGTGGCTTATTGTAATTTGATATTTTGACGCAAGAAAAGTATGTTATATATCGTTACATATAAATACATCAAATTTATTAAAATTATGTATTACATTGCACAACATACTTTTATTTTCGAGTTGACGTGAGTCAACAGATCAAAAAGATGTTAAGCAGGGATAACATAGGTCTGTGAAACTATGAGCCAACTCAGGAGATGAGTATTATTATAAGAGTGAATATCAATTGACGAAAAGACGTAATTGGGATCCCACACCAACTCTGCTGTAGCAAAATACAACAACACTTCCTTCATGGAAACCTTACCTATCATATCATAATTATAACTGCTGAACATTAACATCACATGCTCATCTTGACACTCGCTAGCTATTCAAGCTGAACATTAAGACACACAAATGCATCTGCCATTTTTATAAATACAAATGTTCACTTTGACGACCGGCCCACATTATGTAGACAGACCAGCGCTAAGCCTCAGAAATTTAACTGCCTTCAGTTATTCTCAGTGCAATATTATTGCAATTTCCGGATGAATATACATGTAATTGCATTCATCAAATGGAAGCCTCATAACTGCTTAACATCAATATCACATGTTCACCTTGACGGTCACCTAACTGCGTTTATCAAATAAAATCCACTTGGGTAATATCTAATCGGAATATGCAATGCTTTTCGTTAGTAGAGCTTTCATATTATTTGCTATTATATTTATTGAATTTTGTACAGTTTTAGTACTTTGCAAAAAAACAAAATTAACAATAAAATAAAAAGAATTGTATATAAAGATTTTTTAGTGTTGTAGGGTTCTGTTTCTTAAAAATAACTTTATCTTTTACCTTTTAAAAAAGTAGCATACATACTAATGACCTTCCATATACTGTAATTACTTGAAAGCAACATTGGCAATGGATCCAATGAAGAAATTCATTTCAATAGTCAAACCGTAAAAACCTCCTGATGCTAGCTATTAAGAAATCTCATAAAACTTTTCCCTATTATTTGTATTGATTCTTGATTTGATTAAAAATATAAAATCTATTAAAGACTAATATAATACCACTTGACAAACTTTAGATGAATTCCTATGAGAACGATGATTTTATTAAGATAATTAAAGCTAGCGAATCTCTAAACACTAGAATATTTCAGTTAATAAAAGGTTGCATTCATCAGGAAATTTTATATATAGATATTGATCGATATATAACACTTAATCGTTTTATATCGATTATAAAATATCGCTATATATCGATTAACTGGATAAAAATCGATATATATCTAAATCGATATATATCATTTTTTATATTAAATCGTTATATATCTACAAATCGATTATAATCAGAATTATTTAAAACAATATATAACGATTAACAGATCTTTAACGATTACACA
>QKWP01002429.1:37527-56270 GCA_003550325.1 Gigaspora rosea
CAATGAAAGTTCTTGTAAACAATTTTGGCACAGCTTCTTTGTAATATACGTTTTGGAAATGAAAAAACTTTCATCAAAGAATTCTCTACTAGTTTTTGACTAAATTTGATGAAAATTTTTTTATTTAAATTATATAGATTCGTAAAATTAAAATAAAAAAATTTTCATCGAATTTGGTCAAGAACTCATAGAGATATCTTTGATTAAAGTTTCTGTAAAGAATTTTGATGCAGCTTTTTTGTAATATACGTTTTTGGAAATGAAAAAAAAACTTTCATCAAAGATATCTCTGCAAGCTCTTGACCAAATCCAATAAATTTTTTTTATTTAAATTCTATGGATTCTTAGAATTAAAATAAAAAAATTTTCATTGAATTTGGTCAAGAACTCACAGAGATATTTTCAATAAAAGTTCTTGTAAACAATTTTGGCACAGCTTCTTTGTAATCACGTTTTTGAAAATAAAAAAACCTTTCATCAAAGATATCTCTACAAGTTCTTGACCAAATTTGATGAAAATTTTTTATTTAAATTCTATGGATTTGTAGAATAAAAATAAAAAAATTTTCATCAAATTTGGTCAAGAACTCATAGAGATATCTTCGATAAAAGTTCCTATAAACAATTTTGGCGCAGCTTCTTTGTTATATACGTTTTTGGAAATGAAAAAAAACTTTCATCAAAGATATCTCTGCGAGTTCTTGACCAAATTCAATAAAATTTTTTTATTTAAATTCTATGGATTCTTATTATTAAAATAAAAAAATTTTCATCGAATTTGGTCAAGAACTCACAGAGATAGATATCTTCAATAAAAGTTCTTTTTTGGAAATGAAAAACTTTCATTAAAGATTTCTCTACGAGTTCTTGACCAAATTTGATAAAAATTTTTTTATTTAAATTCTATGGATTTGTAAAATTAAAATAAAAAAATTTTTATTGAATTTGGTCAAGAACTCATAGAAATATCTTTGATGAAAGTTTCTGTAAACAATTTTGGCGCAGCTTTTTGTAATATACATTTTTGGAAATGAAAAAAACCTTCATCAAAGATATCTCTGCAAGTTCTTGATCAAATCCAATAAAAATTTTTTTATTTAAATTCTATGTATTCTTAGAATTAAAATAAAAAAATTTTCATTGAATTTGGTCAAGAACTCACAGAGATATCTTCAATGAAAGTTCTTGTAAACAATTTTGGCGCAGCTTCTTTGTAATCACGTTTTTGGAAATAAAAAAATCTTTCATTAAAGATATCTCTACAAGTTCTTGACCAATTTTATTTTTATTCTACAAATCCATAGAATTTAAATAAAAAAATTTTCATCAAATTTGGTCAAGAACTTGTAGAGATATCTTTGATAAAAGATTTTTTTATTTCCAAAAACGAGATTACAAAGAAGCTGTGCCAAAATTGTTTACAATAACTTTCATTGAAGATATCTTTGTGAGTTCTTGACCAAATTCAATGAAAATTTTTTTATTTTAATTCTAAGAATCCATAGAATTTAAATAAAAAAATTTTTATTGGATTTGGTCAAGAAATCGCAGAGATATCTTTGATGAAAGTTTTTTTTTTCATTTCCAAAAATGTATATTACAAAAAAGTTGCGCCAAAATTGTTTACAGAAACTTTCATCAAAGATATCTCTATGAGTTCTTGACCAAATTTGATAAAAATTTTTTTATTTTAATTTACGAATCCATAGAATTTAAATAAAAAAATTTTTATCGAATTTGGTCAAGAACTCGTAGAGAAATCTTTAATGAAAGTTTTTTCATTTCCAAAACGTATATTACAAAGAATCTGTGCCAAAATTGTTTACAAGAACTTTCATTGAAGATATCTCTGTGAGTTCTTGACCAAATTCGATAAAATTTTTTTTATTTTAATAATAAGAATCCATAGAATTTAAATAAAAAAATTTTTATTGAATTTGGTCAAGAACTCGCAGAGATATCTTTGATATAAGTTCTTTTCATTTCCAAAAACATATATAACAAAGAAGCTGCGCCAAAATTATTTACAGAAACTTCATCAAAGATATCTTCATGAGTTCTTGACCAAATTTGATGAAATTTTTTTTATTTTAATTTTACAAATCTATAGAATTCAAATAAAAAAAATCTCATCAAATTTGGTCAAAAACTTAGTAGATAATTTTAATAAAATTTTTTAAAATTTAAAATATTTAAGTGACAAAATTGAATTTATATTAAGGTTTATATAATTTAGCGCATATTTGTTGTAACGCACCCATCTGATAAACCAACCAGATCGTAGGATCAGGTGTAATGTGAAATCGAGAAAAAATAGCGATCTTTTAAAAAATTGCCTGTGGCTCATAATTTTGTTTATAAAACCACTCTTCGTGCTTTAACAAAAAAAATTCCTTGCAAAATTTTACTATGAAGCTCCCTTTCTCGTTTACACACTATTCTAATCTCACTCTAACCCTAACTAACAAAAAAAAGAAGTTATTTTGGTTGGTTTGATTTCATATTACACCAAATCATATGAGGCGCGCTACAGCGCATATATGCAAAAATATTAAATTTTTATATTAAGGCCGTGCAAATAAAATTAATTGTTTCTCGTAACATATTAAGGTTAAAAGACACCTGAGACCCGGTTGTTATTGTATAAGTATAAAAAAATGTTATATAAAATTTTTAAATATATATTTATATATTGAACTATTGGTAGGGAGACGCTCGCTGAGTTTTAATATGATTACTTCATAACACATGAAAAAAATAACAACAACATGATCGTTGGATAAGGATTAGATTATTGTTATGTGACTATTGTTTACTTTTGTTTTTTTTTTAGCCTGTGTAAATTTTATAATACTAACATTTTTTTAGGTTTATAGGTAGCAAGTCGCATTGTTGGTGTTGCCGTTCCTGAAGCTACCGTTATTGTTGTTGTCATTACTGTGACTCTGTTCTTGGAATTTCATCGTTGTTACTGGTGTCGCCGTTTCCGGAGTTGACATTTCAAAGTTTCGCCGTTGCAGGTATTGCCATTTGGTGCCATAGCTACTGGTGTTTTCGCTTGTTTTGGCGTGGTTAACTAACTTTTTTTTTTGGATAACTATCGTCGTTCTTGGTGCCTTTATTACTGAAGTTTTCGCTTGTTAGCATGATTTTGTCGATTTCAATAGTATTATTCGTAGAAGCTGTAATGTCTTTTTCGGGTTATTGCTGGAGTTTTGCGATGTGATTATGTAACTTCAGTATTGTCAGCTCTCGGTGTCGGTTTCGGTGTTGTCGTCGATGGGTTTTCATCTCTTTCATACTGTGCTATGGATTTTTTTGGATTTCGTGGGTTTGTGCGTGTTATTGCTGAAGTTTGCTTGTGTGACTTCATCGGTTCCAGTGTTGTCGTCGGTTTTTTTGGTACTGTGCTGTGGAGTTTTTTTATTTTGTGGAATTTGTCGTGTTGTTGCTGAAGTTTACTTGTGTGAATTCGACATTAGGTAGTTTCATGGCGTTTATTTCGCCTATGTCCGTTGCACTTGATAGGCTTCGTTACATCGATTTCGGTGGGCTTCGTTACGTCGCTTTCGGTGGGCTTCGTTTCGTATCTTCACTAGGTTCTTCTGGAGTTCTTACTTATATTATCGTTGGATTCGTGGCATTAGAGTTGTGTCCTAAATTAAAAATCAATTAATCGATTAGTTAATCGAGTTGGCACTAATAAATTGATAAGTTTATTTAGCCTACTAATTGATTAACTGATCAATCGCTTAGTTAGTTAATTGACTAATCAATTAATCGATTAGTTGGCTGTAATCGATTTTAATCGATTTTAATCGATTTTTGGAAAATTTTTTGACAAACTAATCGATTACATTTTGGTCCGATTTGTAACACTATATCGGAGCCGTTTTAGGATTTGTAGAGCCTTTTTCAGTGTCGTTTTTGGAGTTACAATCGTGCACGTTTGGCACTTTTTGGATTCATTTTAGTAGTTAATTAATTAGGATTAGAGTTTAGCAGTTTGAGTTACAAGTTAGGGTGGTTAAGGTTAGGATTAGAGTTGGCGATTATAATAAAATATTAATAAAATTTTAAAATAACAGATAATGATATTTAAATATGCTTCCATTTTATTGGCCGATTATGTGCTGTGACCGTGACAAATATGTTATGTACGGGGCAACAAGTAAATTTATCCATTACTTTAATTTGCCTATATAGATAGGATAAAATGCGTGCGCACGCATGAAACTATCTCTATACAGGATATTTACCTATTAAATAACTCGATTCATGCACTACATGTGTTATATATAAAATAACATTTTAATTTTTTCAAAAAAGGCACCTGGCCGGGTTACGAGAAACAATTATATTTGTTTGCATGGCCTAATACAGTATAATTATATAATTTGGTATTTATTTACAATATGTATATATCACACTAGTGATGTTTAACACCAGTAAATACAAATTATAATATGCAAAAAATTTTTTTGCCATTAGAGTTAGGGTTAGAGTTCGTGTTAGGGTTTGGGTTTGGGTTAAAGTTTGTATATACCAAAATTTTGCAAGGAATTTTTTTTGTTAGAATATAAAGATAGGTTTCTTAGACAGAATTTTTCGATATAGACAATTTTTTTAAAAAAATACATTTTTGAAAAATTCGGGTTACACCTGATCTTCACATTACACGAATTTCATGAATTTTGATTGATCAAAACACATGTGGTATTGAACACCAGTGGTGTGCTTTATCAACGTCCTTTATTTATTTTAATTGGTTGATTTATTTGTGAATATATATAATATTAATAGATTTTAATATAAAATCTGCAATTTGCATCTAGGACAAAAATGGCAGCCCAGATTAAAATTGTCATCTGGGCTAGCCCAATTGACAATTGGGCGGGATTGTCATCTGGGCTACAACATATTCAAATATAAAAGAAAACTTAGCTCAAATATAGCCAATTCTTTAATTTTACTATAAAATTTTTTCAAAATTTTTAAAAATTTTCAAATTTTTATATATTCCCGAAGAGAAAAATTTTTTTTTCTATTAATTAAAGTTAAAATTTTAATTATAAAATTATAAAAACTTTTATAATAAAAGTTGTTTATAATAACTTAATCTATAATTTGTATCAAAATTGACAGATACAGGATATAAGTGAGATTTTCTGGGTCACGTGGAATCTGACTCTCTGTCCCTGCTCTGGATGATCATCACATTACTGTATTAGTGATGATCGTGTTCATGTACCCAGATAATCTTTTTTTTATTTTTATTTTTTTTTGTATTTGTTGTATTTATTGGCTTTGGCTAATTTTTTTAGGCGTCTTTTTTTTATATTACGGTTAATGGTTTAATTTTGCCTTAGTTGGAGTCATCGTTAATGGAGTCGTCGTTAATAGAGTCGTCGTTAAAGGAGTCGTCGTTAAAGGAGTCGTCGTTAAAGGAGTCGTCGTTAAAGGAGTCGTCGTTAATGGAGTCGTTGTCAATTGAGTCGTCACTAATGGAGTCGTCACTAATAGAGTCGTCGTTAATGGAATCGTAATAGGTGCCGTGTCGCCGTTATTAGGTGAGTTGCCTTTGGTGGATGCTGTCTTTTAATTTTCTTCTGGTTTCGCTAGTTTTTTTTTTGTTGTTGAATCTTTACTTTCTACCTTTGTTGATTTCGGTTTCATGCTGCCACTATGGTTGGTATCCTATGATTTGTGTTGTCTTGGAATGAATTTTGTTGTTCCTCTGCCGTTTTTCTATAAGCGTTGGTTTCAGTTTCGTGCCGCTGCAATTATAGTAGGTGACGCATTATTTAGGATAGATTTCGTCGCTTGATTTGCTTCTGGTGTCGCTGGTTTTTTTTTATTTGTTATATATTTAACTTTTTCACTTCTTTTTTAGTCGTCATTTCATGCGTCGTTATAAATAGTGCTGCCATTATTTGTGTTGCATTTGTGGTGGGCATTTCGTCGTGATTTGAGGTATCGTTGCTTTTTGTAGAGTTAGAGTGAATTGGTTGTTAGGGTTAGGAGAAGTTAGCTGGTAGGATTAGGGTAAGTTAGTTAGTAGGTTAGGGTAAGTTAGTTGGTAGGTTAGGGTAAGTTAGCTGGTGTGTTTATTTTAGTCTGCAATGAAACGATTCACTAAAATAAGTGCTTCTAAAGTGTTTTTGTTCGTCGTGCCTAGTTTTTGTAATTCTTCCAATCTTCAATCTTAGTCCGATAATTATTTTTCTAAAAATAAAAAAAATAATATAAATAAATAATTTAAATAAATAAATGAAATTATACCGAATTAAAAAAATAAATAAAATTGAATCGAATTTTAAAAAATAAAATGAATTTAAAATTAAAAAAAATTAAAAACGATTAAAAAAAAAAAAATACAGTAAGACGAATATAAATAAATAAAAAAAAATTAAAACAATTAAAAAAAAATTAAACGATTAAAAAAAAAAATAAAATAAAATATTAAAAAAAACCCGTTTATAAAAAAAATAAATAAAATAAATAATAAAATATTATAATTTTAAAAAAATAATAAAAAAAAATTTAAATTAAAAAAAAATAAAAAAAAAATTTAATTCGTAATCCGGGAGTAATCAGAAGATCATCATTAATGATCAGCAGAGATAATTAATATAATAAATTTATTAGTACTCAATAATCTCGAACCAAAAATTAGATTACTTAAATTTTTTATTATAAACTTAAGAATTTAGACTTTCTGGCTATTTTTCATAGTATTCTGACCCAGGTCGGTTGATCTATAAAATAAAATAAAATAAAAAAAAAGCTATTTACGCCTTTTTTTGCAATTTTTGCATTTATTGATGCAGGTGTAACGCATTTCGCATTTTTTACCGTAACTATAAATACAGCATTTTTTGCCGTAACTATAAATACAGCATTTTTTGCCGTAACTATAAATACAGCATTTTTTGCTATAACTCATTTATAGTTACGACAAGTTAGTTACTATTATACTACTTCTATTATGAATTTCAAGTTAGTTTTTTTTTTAAATAATGGATTTCATTTCTAAATACTAATACTTTTTATGAATCACTTACTTTATAAACTACTACTGTTAAACCTCAGAATTCCAAACACTTACAATTCATTTTTTTTATTTTGAAATTCGAATTACGTCAATTTATTTACTGATAGTTTAATCGTTTGACATTAAAAAAAAAAAAATTCAAAAGATTGATGAAAATTTTGCAATAAAAGTAGACGAAGTTGTTTTTTTACCTGATTCTTAAATTGTCGCGCGATCTTACTGTTTACTTTTTGAAAACAATAATTTTATCTGATTTTATATTACAAAGCTTTGTATCTTTACTTCATGACTAACAAGTGACCTCAATTAAATATAAAATTGATTTCTCTTGGTGCTATTATTCCCCGTTTGCACTATGGTATTGATATTTGTAGCTGATGGACTACGTGAGGTGAAAAAGAGTTGGAAAATAGAGTTTATCTTTATCCAATACATGTTGGATGGCAAACTGTTTTAGAAATAAGCAATAAAAACTTTTATACTCAAGTTTTAGAAGGCAATGAAAAACATGAACATCAACCTGGTTATCAGTGTCAAGTTGGACTAAAATCTAGTGATATTGAAGAGACACCTAGCCCTGCAATCACATCTTTATATAGATGCGTATGTCAAAATAGTCATACAAATTTTTCTGGCCCACAAGTTTTAGGTTGGGATGACCCTAATATATTAGAGCAATCACTGACTGGTATCGAATTTCGTCCATTTCTGATAAGGGTTGACAAATATAATATATATATAACTGCTTTGGGATGTCCTAATGAAGTTAATGAAATCGGGGCTGGAGTTGGTTATACTGCAATGTTTACTGGTAATCACTTGAGCAAACGTGTAATATATATTCAATGTATTGATTTCGATGGATGTCATATTGAAATTTATCAAGACGGTGTGTCAAAATATCATTTTATTGATAAAACTCCAAATGAAGTCTGGAAGGCATCTAAAAAATTAAAAAAATTTCGCGTAACACAACTTTTTGGATTGGAACATCCGTTAACACATCAAGTTTTGTCTGAACAACGAATTCCTAAATGCGATGAAACTTATTGGCATAACAAAAATATTATGAATCATCTTTACAATAATTTTCTTCGCCGTTATACTATTTCTAGTATTCAATGGCATAAGTTTTTTATTGATTGGAAAAATAGTTTAAGTACAATAATTGAATTTCATGGCTCTTTAGCATCAATTTACCCCCACAACATATTTTTAATGATCGTGAACTTCGAGCATGGAGGGCACTACTTAAAGCAGCTGGTTGTCACGATATAACACCATTTACAGAATATAAATCGAAGGTAAATATTGATGATTCTCATAACGAATTACTTCAAGTATTTCACCAATTACCATATTCTAATAAAAATTTTTTTGGTCAAAAAAAAAAAATAGGTTCAATTTTGGAGTCGTTCATTAAATGCATTACAAGACCAACATACTCTTGCCCAACTGCATTCTCAAGGATTACTAACATTATCACCAAATAATACAAGCGACAAATTATGGGAATGCTTTAAAAATTCATATAATATGAATAAAAGAGGACAAGATGGATGTATTCGAGTTCTATCAATGATTGCAAATAACTTTACCTATGCTGAATTAGAAGAAAAACTTAGTGTAAGTTAGTATATTTTAAAATTGAAATATACAAAAAAAATTATAATACTAATCTGAATATTTATACTACTGTATATCAGATTTTTTCAAAGACCATATCCAATGCCCGATTACATGCTACTACTAATGGTCCAGGTTGCCCTGCATTAGGTAAACCCAAAATAACTAGAGTACAATTATCAAAAGAATCGCTTAACCAATTTATGTCATTTTTGCTTGACAAAAATGTTGTGACTCCGAGTTCTTATAAAGTCGATGCAGCAACTGGTTTGCCCGTAATATATTTAAAAGATACCAAAGAATCATTATGGCATCAGTTTTTTGAATTGTATCCAAATGGAATAAAACGAACAGCTTTCATGACTCGTTTAGAAAATAGCAGATTTGTTTATTGTGACGATCTCGGTGGACTATGCTTAATTTGTAACGAATATGGATTTGGTGTTTTTAAAGATATGATTACGATTTGTGAAAAAATTGAAAAAAAGACTATACAGGTTCACTATGTTAAAATAGTTATAAAAAATTTAATTAATATTAATTTTTAAATTTGAATTCGAATAATTAGAATGAATTAATATCTCAACTTGAAGCAATTCAACGTCATTTGAAGCGGGAATATGAAAAAGAACTGACAATAAATGCTTTAAGACATGTTCAGCACAATAATTGTATTGAACATTGTTTAAAATTTGCATTTGGAAATTGCAACAACGAAAATTCAGAACATTGTGAAAAATGCAGAAAAGTTGATTTTATTTTTAAACAAATTCTGAAAATTCTTCCTAATGAAAAAGAAAAAATAATTGAGAATCGTGCAAAATTACAATATTACTGGGCTCACCAAGCTAGAAAAACTTATCTTAATTCGCAGTTTAATGCAGCATTACTTCGGTTAGATGAAAATGGTGCTATTATTATAGCCGACTATAAAATGAAAATTTTGCCCCAATCAGCACGAAAAGTTAAATCTGATTTTTTTTGGAAAAAAAGGATATACATTGCACACATTGCTAGTATATACAAAAGAATCTAATGATTCTACCTTATTAAATATTGAAGTTTTAGATCATTGGTCGGCTGATCCAACACAAGATGCATGGTTTACTGCATCTTCTTTTGATGCTTTGTTTTCTATGATGGAAAGAAAACCCCACTGGGTAGAAATTCTATTAGATAATGGTCCGCACTACCATAATAAAGAACTAATGATAATTATTAGCCAATGGTTCAAGTGGTATAATATAGAAATCAGATCGTGGATTTTTTTAGAGCCTGGTGAGGCTAAAACGATGGTAGATTCTCATCACGCACAAGTAATAATTAGTTATTTGATGCAAATTTGTCAATAAGAAAATTTTAGAAATGCAATTACCTTATAATCTTGTCATGATTAATGTTAGGGCTGATTAAAATTGCAATTAACTAAAATTCCTAAAATTATTAGATTGCACATTCTATAAAACGTCATATTCATCTTGGATATAATATTCAAAATGGCGATGATATAGTAAATACAATCAAAGATATAAGAGGAACGTCAGTTGCAAATATAAATCCTGGTGAACGACCAAAAAAAACAAAAAAAATAATATCTACCTTAGAAGGCATTACTAATTGGTCACACTTTGTTTGGCCAACAAGTAGCGAATTATCAGGTTATATTTGTGCATACTCTTTACCCAATTTTGGTTCTTGGAATACTTTTTCACCTATTGATATTAAAAAAACTATAAATGATCAAGAATTTACAAAACCCAATCCAAAAATCTCAAATCGTACTATACCAAGTTCTGAATGGACTATTTCATTACCTAGTAACAAAGGTAAAGATCGTATAGAACATCTATAGCAAAAGCAAGAAACAGGACTATATAATATATCATCCTATTATCTGCTTTTGTTAGATTCTATATTCGCCTTGCTTCCTTTTAACCTTAGCTTTATATTTTTAGTATCTGATCCAAACCGATGGTTCAAAACAGCTGTCAAAACGGAGCTAAAAAAAAGAAAAATTGTGCATGACGATAAAGAAAATAAATGTGACTTAGTAGCTCTATTACGAAAAAATATTGAAGAAGAAATACAAAGAGAAATAAAAGGTATACATACTAATATTTATCTTGCAATTTTTATTTTTCATTCATATTACTAACAAAAAATTATATAGGAACATTATTGCAAAATATAGATAATAGTTTATCTTCAATAGATATACCTAAATCAAAATTAAAAAAGCGTAGAGTAATATGTTCAAAAAATAATCAAGAAAAAATTGAGCTGAAGTAAGTAAATATATTTATACTTAGCTATAAATATATAAAATACCAATAATTTACTATTTTTCTAGACCAAGTTATTTTGATACGGGGTGGGAACTTAGAGAACGCCAAGAATATGGTAAACGTGGTGATGGAAAACATATGAATAAACGAGTCAAACAACTTCTTAAAACCTACTTTTTGTCAGGTGACATAGATAAAACAAATCGATTTACTGCTTCTATGATGCTTGAAGAATTGCAAAAAAAAGTAGAAATAGGTGAATTAGAAGCAGATGAAATACCAAAAATAAAGACAGTAGAAAATTGGATAGCACGGTATAATCAAGAATATAAAAAGGAATCAGCAAAAAAAGAGTTATGTGTTCTAGTAGATAGAATAGCATAAATATAGTATTCGTATATGCTATATTATATGATTCAAAGCGTCCTATTAAAATTTTTGCTCAATAAAATATTTGATGTGAAAAATCATTATGTGATATATAATAATCAGATACTTACTTGAATTTGTCGAATAAAGTCTATGACATGCTGTAATATTTTGTTCTTTATATTAATATAAGTAGGTTGAACTATATTACTATTTAAGACTTTTCATACTTATAATCTCTAGCCATTTTTGCAATAGCACGAAAACGTACAAAATAAAAGAGCTTGGCAGCTTAATAAAAAAGATTCGTATAACTTTCATTGACTAACTTGTTGTATTTATTTATTGTTATACAAGTTATATTTGATATCGTTTAACCAAAACTATGACGTATTTGATGAATTTTACTATACTTAATATAAAATGCACCCCATCGATCATTAATCAAATTCTTCCTCTTACTTACGAATTACGAATTAAATTAAAAAAAAAAATAAAAAAAATTTAAATAAAAATAAAACAGCTAAAAAAAAAAAAACCCCCCGATTTTATAAATAAACTAAGCTATATATAAAAATTTAGGGTTAGGATCTTATTATTAAAAGCTATCAGGTTAGAATAATGTTTACTATATGTAAAATTCCATTGCCGTCATTTTTAATTAGTGCATCAAGATCGATTTAAGCATTAGTTTTTACACTTTCGCTTTTTTTTTTGTTCTTGTGCGCGTGTTAGGGGATTTAGTTAAAATTTGCACTCTCCAATTGGCTATTTCCTCTCCAGGAGTTTGTATTACTACGCAAAATAAATGATCATGTGGTCAGTGATCCCAACCTGGATCGGAGGTCGGATTGTCACATGACCCGGAAAATCTCACCTACACCCTGGTGCTCTCATCAAAATTATTGGGAACATATTCTTAGAATTTTAAAAAGTTTGTCAATAGTCAAAAATAAAATCTCTAAAAATCAAAAATTTTTAAAAATTTCAAATTTTTTTAGTTTATAGCCAATTTAAATTTTTTCTGTAAAAATATAAAAATTAAAATCATTAAAATATAATCTATATTCATAGTTATTATTTAAAAAAAATTTTTTAAAATAACTTGATTTTAATAAAAATAAATCAGAACCAAATTTTAAAAATTCATTAAAAATTCTAACAGTCAAATTTGTCTGACAGACGGTTTAAGGGATAGATGTATTTAGAGCTTGGACGTGAATATCCGGTTACCCATTTTACTATATTCGTTTTATAAAAACAAAATTCGAATAACCATTAGTTTTATTCTCGGATAACCGGATGAACCCTGCAGATAACCAGGTAATCTTACAGATAACTAGTTAGACCCATAGATATCCAGATAAACCGGGTAAACTACAAATATATATGTTTGTACATGCATACATATTTGTGTATGTCAAAATTAAATTATTTTTTGATAATTGACATTTTTAAGATCTTTGATCGATAAATTATATAGAGGTAGACTTTCTTATATAAAAAATTGTTAAATATTTTTAGATGCACAGGTTGTATTCTTTTTTTTTAACCAAAGTCTTGATATGAGTTGATTCTTTGTTACCATTATTACAAAGTTACAGAATTGATTTTTACATTATATGGAAAACACCGTTTTTTCTTAACCTATTTAACTTGCACTTGCTACCTGGATCGCTTGAAGAATTTTAAACCAATTGTTAATTTTTTTTAATTAAAATATACATTTTATTTTGTAACTTTGTTTATTGAAACTTTATATTGGTCTATTCAAAACTCAGGTGCAAAGGGAATTCTTCATTAAAGGATTATTGCCTCTTAAAACAAATCTTCCAAATTATAACTTTTGGTGGTAAAGGCTGTACATCTAATTAAAAGTCATCAAAGATCATATAATACGAAAAAACATCGATATTAAATTTCTATATGATACCATATAGGGGGCATCCATAAATAACGTTATACAAGAAGGGGGTTGGACGAACGATAATGTTTTTCTCAATAAGGGCAGTGTCATTAATCAACTGATTATTTTTTATCAGAGGCCTACCCCCTCCCTCTTCCTTAATATATAAATAGTCAGGTTCTTATATATAATTTTAACTTTTTTTACCCCCCTCCCCCCCTAAAAAATCACCTAATTTTTGTTACTCCCCTAAGTAAGAGGGTCAAAAAAATATAACGTAATTTTTTTAGAAAAAATTGGCTAAAAATTAAACCAATGGTCCAAATTTAATGATTTTGGTACCATTCGATTCGTCTCAGTGAGAGAAGTCGAATGGTACCAATTTCATTTCATTTGGATCACTGGATCAAATTTTATTGGCCAAATACTATTGGTTATTATGTTTTCTTATAAAATTACTAAAAAATCAATAGTTTTTTGTGAATAACTATTGATCCAATGATCCAAATAAAATGATTTTGGTATCATTGGATTCGTCTCACTGAGACGAATCGAGTAGTATCTAAATCATCCAAATTGGATTACTGTGTCACAATATATTCAAGTTTTGTAAAAATTTATATATAAACATACGGATTTTGAAAAATTTTTTTATATAGTAGGGGGGTCCAGCGCTACTATGAGGGGGTACATAACGTTATTTATAGATGCCCCCATATAATTTAATTTATATAGTATATCGACACCCCAGTGTTATATCTATTAAATTAAAAATATCAATTATAAATCATATTAATAAAAATAATACGACAGGGTGAAACCTGAGTTGCAAAAAAGTAAAACCTGTGTTTATCATTTGTATCATGTAAAACCTGAGATGCATAGGTAAAATCTGAGTTTAATAAATATACATTAGGTAAAAACTGGGGTTTTTTTATTACATAAATAAAACCTGAGTTTTTAAAATAAAGCCTGGGGTTTTAAAGTAAAACCTGCTTTACATTTTTAAGTTTTTTAAACCTTTGATCAAGAATATCTCTGCAACCACTTAATCAAATTTGATAAAAATTTTTTTATTTGAATTTCATGGATCCATATAATTCAAATAAAAAAATTTTCATCAAATTTGATCAGGTAGTTGCAGAGATATTTTTGATCAAAGTTTTGTCAAAAATTTAAAACGTATCTGTTGTGTGAAACGCGTTTTGAAATTCTCTAAAACTTTGATCAAAGATATCTCTGCAACTACCTGATCAAATTCGATGACAATTTTTTTATTTGAATTCTATAGATCCTCATAAATCAAATAAAAAAATTTTCATCGAATTTGATCAGGTGGTTGCAAAGATATCTTTGATCAAAGTTTTGTCAAAAATTTAAAACATATTTGTCATGTGATACGCGTTTTGAAATTCTCTAAAACTTTGATTAAAGATATCTCTGCTTTTTACAAAAATTTGATCAAAGATATCTCTGCAACCACCTAATCAAATTCGATGAAAATTTTTTTATTTGAATTATATGGATTCATAGAATTCAAATAAAAAAATTTTCATCAAATTTGATTAAGTGGTTGCAGAGATATCCTTGATCAAAGTTTTAAAAAACTTAAACCTGTAAAGCAGGTTTTACTTTTAAAAACCAGGTTTTACTTTAAAAACTCAGGTTTTATTTATGTAATAAAAAAACCCCCAGATTTTACCTAATGTATGTTTATTAAACTCAGATTTTACATATGCATCTCAGGTTTTATATGATACAAATGATAAACACAGGTTTTACTTTTTTGCAACTCAGGTTTCACTCTGTCGTAAAATAATTTATTAAATTGATCATAATAAATTATCGTTATTGAATCACTCTAATAATTTTTGCTCTTATAAATTTAAATTTAACTGATATCTTGCAATTTATGTAATTAATCAAACAAGTATTTAAATCAAAATCATCAGTATAAACATTATTAATTTTTTTAACACAGATAGATAGTATGTGAAAATTGATCATGATTACGTAGTAAATAACTAAAAAATGTACTTGATCCTAACTACAATTAACAGCCATACTATATATAGAACTTTTTTAATATACTAATAATGAGAAGTTTCAAAAAAAACAATACATTTCAAAAATAAATGGAAGTATTAAAGAACCTTATTTTGTGTTCAAAATTTTGGAATCGAAAATGAAGGGTAAACTTTTCAAAGTTAACAAAACTGAAATTAAATTGATAAGCCTGATACAACCTTATGATAATTGAAAATAAATTTTAATAGACATTAAATTCTTGTATTTTAATACTGAAACCTCTCAATAAAGTCTTTACGAATTAAATTTAAGGTACCATAATTATAGATTCAGATTTAGAAGCACTATAAATTTTTTAAATACTGTTAATATTTTGCTAAGCAATTTAATATTTTAATTGATATAGACATATTAATAAATAAAAGACTTTGAATAGTATGTAAATTTTTTAGTCATACTTAGTTTCATTGAGATATAAAATTCTCATTTGGTTTTATCTTTCGTATTCGCTTCCGGAAATACACTTCCATTAAGCTGCCAATTTTTTTTTAAAAAAACTAAGTGCTCAAAAGTGGTAGGTAAAAGTGATGTTCTTTTTATTGTCATTGTGTTTCCAGCATGACTAAAAAGTCTTTCACTTGCAGTAGAAGTCGCTGGGATAGCTAAATACTTTCGGGCCAACTTACTCAATATAGGAAAACGTTTTTGGTTAGCATGCCACCAAGCTAGTGAACACTGATCCCAAGGAATTTCTTGAACTCCAAGGTAATTTGATATTTCCGATTGTGAGCATCTATTATAAAACATTGAAGCCAATAAAGAATTTGAATTATTTTGCATATTATCATTTTCGTCTGTTCCATATAAAACCCACGATTCTTTGTATTTATCTTTAAACAATTCGAAAGCCATATTTTTTAGGGATTCCGGCATAAAAGAAAGAGGCTTGCATCGAGGATCCAAAATTGTTGCTAACACAGCTTCATTACTAGGTAAATCCCAATAATGCATTATAGCATCATATAGTGCCAACTTTATTTTTTCTTCAAGGTTTCTACAATTTTGTGGAGTATTAATATTAACCCGACGCTTTGAACTTGATATATCATTTTCTTGTATTTTATCATCCTCATCTTCATAATCAATATCATTATCAAAAGCATTATCAGAAAAATCGAAGTCTATATCTGATATTGTACTAAATGAAAGCCCTTGCTTTATTACTATAATTGCATTATACATAAAGCCGATAGTAGCATATTTACTGCCTCCTAGCAGTTCTGTTGCTTCAGCAAAGGGTTTTAGCACTGTAGTTAACAATGATATTGTATTCCATTTATCGGTTGTCAAATTAATTTTTTTTAAGTGAAAACCATTTTTCTTAGCTTGTAAATCATTATTTAATATTAAATTGGTTATTATTATGCTAATAATGCTTCGAATTTGTATGTTGTTTCCAGAAAAGATACGACGAATTCCAACACGTAGGAACATTGGCAATAATTCGTAATTGATTGTCGTTATCTTCCAGATCCTAAAATAGTTAATTACAAATTATTAATTATTGTTTTTTTTTATGCATGAATGATATTTGTATTACTTTGAGATGCATAATATGTACGTTCATTTAGTATTTCTACTCTAATTTAAAATTTCTTATATAATAAAATTTTAATTAAACACTTACTATATTTTCAGATTGGCGCAAATTTTTTTGCGCATTAATTAACCCTTTTGTTTGTTTAGATGTAGTGAAAAATAACATGTGTCTTTTTGTATGCACTATAAGAAGTTCAGCATCTAAGGGCGCTGATATTTATTAGGTAATATTTTAGGGGGTAGGGGTCAAAAAAAATCTTATCTTAGTTAAATTTGATTGGCTAAAATTCTATTTATAGATCTTACCTGGAGGTGGAGGGTAAGCCACTATAGTAAATGGATATTAGGTAATAAATATCAGCACCCTAACAACCCTTTTCCAATAGCAAGTTGAAGGGTGTGAGCGGTACATGGTCGAATAATATTTGGCATATGCTTTAAAGCCTTAACCATGTTGCTTCCATTATTAATTGTGATAGTAAAAACCTTATTCTTTAGCTTCTATTCATCAATTATAGAATTTAATTCTTTTGCAATAACTCTCTAGTATGCGGGTAAGGTAGATATTTGATTGTAAGAACCAATTTGTTTAATTAAAAATCATTATCAATATATGAGCATGTAATTTCAAAATATCCCATACGGTTACGTCCTGTCCACAAATCACAAGTTAAGAAACAAGATATTGTATTATTATTGAGAATTTTTTTTAGAGCTTAAAAAAGCATCTGTAAGTAACTTTTGGCAAAGTCTTTCGCAAGGCAACTGGTAATTAGGATCAAATTCTGGCAAAAATTCAACAAAGCCAATTTCTTCTCACATATTTATAGGCAATTGATCTTTAATTAACATACTAACAAACTTTTGATCTTGAATAGTTTTTTGCTTAGGATTATTTGCTATAATTCTTTGAAATGCTTGATTCATATTTGCCGATCTGCGGAATTAGACCTTACTGATCTGCAAATAATCACATGATGATTGGATAAAAATTGAAAAAAGCCACGTCAAACGTATTTTCCCACCTGAAAAAAACAACAAAACATATATCAAACCATTTCTCCCACCCAAAACTAATTTCTTTTTTTTTAGAAAGCAATAGAATCTAATTAAACATACTAATAAATACAGAAATATATAAATATTATTATGTACGTAAAAAATATAGTAAGTTAAAAATTCATTATTCGAAGTATATAAAAGAAGCTATTGGATTCGTAAAAATTTATACAGTATTTAATCTTTTTTTTTATCATTGTATTGTATAACTAATTCATTTTGTTTATATTTATTTATTTAGGCGAATATTTAGTCTATATTGAACTATTTTTTAAAGAAAAACCTTAACCTAGACCCGGGTTTTACGTTAATAATATAAACCTCATAGAGGTTTATATTAAAATTTTTTTTTTATTCTAGACCTCTTGACAGATCGGCCAATCAGATAAGCTTTTATATCTTTATTTTTTTTTATTTATTAACGTTTAATTTTTTTTTGTTATTTTATTAGAGCGTCACTGGAGCCGTCGTTGGAGCCATCACTGGAGACATCGTTGGAACTGTTTTTGGAGCCACTTCAAAAGCCTGAAGCTATCGTGGGAACCGTCGTTGGTGCCGTAACAAAGTTAGTGTAAAGTTAATTGTTAGGGCTCGTGGCTTTGTAAGGTTTGTGCATAGTTTACATCTTTTCCATTATGTTTCTTTGGTGAACTTCTGTGTTAAAATTTCGTTCTTTTTGTTGCGCGCTTTATCGGTAATAAGTGTTTTGTGTGTTCCCGGTGTTGTGGATTTCTTTTCGGTATTGCACACCTTGTCTGTGTGTTTCGTGCGGTCCCGGTGTTGTGGATTTCTTTTCAGCTTGTCTGTGTGTTCGTGC
>QKWP01002430.1:10467-37058 GCA_003550325.1 Gigaspora rosea
TTTTTTTTTTTTTTAGGGATGACCCGGGTTAGAAAATTTCCGACCCAGGCCGGAACACTACATTTAAATGCATAATCTAAAATAAAAGATCTAAGACCTGTCTAAATTAGTCAAATATTTTAATTCGTAGCATTATCATTGCCAAATATGATTTTGACAGAAATTAATATGGCTAAGCTTAGCGGTATATTAGGAAATTCGTCCAATAATATTGTTTCATTATTCTCACGTGATGTATATTTATTTTCTATTCGGGTTACCCGGGTAGCATAACCATAACCCGGTTAAGGAATGCTTATGCGGGTTACCCGGGTAAGCCTTATCCGGGCTTAATCTCTATATAAAACGATTAAGTGCTATATATCGATCAATATCTATGTATAAAATTTTCTGATAAAGTACAATATTTAGAATTTTACAGTAAATCAATATAAGATCACAATCAAACAGATAAAAATTAACATAACTCATCTTATCACAATAGCTGCTAGGACGATAAATCCAATTTAAAACTGACACAACCGTATCTAAAGCACTTTATCACAAAGAGCTGGTAAGCTATAGTATTTGAGTTATTTTTGTATAAAATCATAATAAATCTGATACGATACTTGTATAACTCACCTCATTATAATTGCCAGTAGAATAGTGTCTTATACAAGTCATGATTAATCCAATGCCAGCCTAACATAACCATATTTACAAAGCCGGTAAGTACAAAATCCAACCTTTTACATTAAATTACTATAAATCACGATCAATTACGATCTATCCAATACAAACTAACATAACTTATCTCGCCAAAATAGCCATAAGACAACATCCAAGTTATTACAAGAACTAGTAAGTACAGTAGTCGAATTTTTTGTATAAAATCAAACCTAGTATATCCTTATCTACAAGAGCCAGTAAGTACACCATCCAGACTTTTAAACCATTATAAAATCACGATCAACTACCTTATCAAAATAGCTACTATAACAGTATTCGAATTTTTTTTATAGTATATCATGATATATCTGATATAAAACTGACATAAAGAGCTTTATCACAAGAACCCAAGCCAAAACAATAAGCCTTAGCAAAACTGAATCCAGAAACAAAAAATAAAGCCGTGTGATAAAATAATAAAAATCACAAAATTCTAGTAAAACTTGAACGAAACACTATAACACTGACTATTGAAAAAAAATAAATAAACAATGTTGATCAGTGTAATTTTAATAAATAAATAATGTTGATTTGTGTAACTGGTGATGATCACCGCAGGCGATACGTAGTAATTTTGATTTTAATTAATTCGAATATATTTGAAATATTTGATAATTTTTCATTAATAAAAAATTAAATTATTTTAAATTACTTGAATTACATTTATATTTAGATTTTAAATACTTTGAAATTGTTTTCAATTGATAAAACTGTTTACGACGATTGCTTCAGAAGTTTTAGCTCCATTTTTAAATTAATATTATTTATACAATATTTAGAAATTTTAATAAAAATTAATCTCAAAAAATATCTTTTCATCCAACTCTTTCTGCTGATCACCGGACCCAATCGGAAACTATAAAAAACAATAACAAAACATATAAAAATTTAAGAAAAACATAGAAAAGACATTGAACAAAGTATAGAAAATTCAACCCAACGCTAAAGAGAACATTTATAGACGAACAACATTCTCTGAAAACACAGAAGAGTACAAAAACTTTGTGGAGCGACAGAAACTCAAACAGTAAACAAGAGAAAAACACAGAAAGTAATGGCACAAACAAGAATATAAACAAGGCTTAAAAAGTAACAAGAAAACTATTTTGCTTGAGTTGGGGAGCTTAGATAACAGAAGAACTAATACGGTTGAATAGCTATACATAAAAAAAGTACAAAGAAAATAATACGATAAAGTGGGCACTAGCCAAAACCCTGTACTGCAGATCACTAATAGATTACATAAGCAAGTTAACGTGTATAAGAAATGATAAACAAACAACAAATAAACAATAAAAATTCGGCTATACCAAACAAATAAACAAACACGTAAACGTGGGAATTTTAAACATTAGTAGTTAATGAGATTAGTAGAAGATAAATGAACAACAAACAGGTTCCGGACTGGAAAGTAAAGTTCCTTAAGGGTAGATGTGATGCAATCAGATATAGCGTGCAAACATGTATAAAATATTTAAATAAGAAATGCATAAGAACACAGATAATCGATTCTGAGTTAGCAAAAGCAGTAGAAGTAATTTCAGCAGAAGAAATATATCTAATTAGACATTTTATTGAAAACTATCGTGATCTAACAGAAAAGCAGCTCAAGGACATACAAACAGTCACAGATGAAGAAAGAATAGAGCGTGAGAAAATTCAAGCAAGAAAGAAAATGATGATAGAAGCTGAATGCGGCACACTAGATTACGGTATTGAGGAGAAAATATGCAGTACAGCAGAGGCCCAGAAAATAAATACAGTAGAGTTAAATCAAATAACCCATATAATCAACAAAAATGAAAGCTACAAAGTAAAGACAAACAATACAGAAGAAGAGAAAAGTGAAGCCACACAGAAGGCAGATATAGCGACGCAAAGTGAACAAGTGATTGAAAAAGATAGTAGTACTATTAAAAAGGACAGAGAAAAACTGAATGTAATCTATACAGTATGGGACATTCCTAAAAACATATCACCACGCGTACTTCCGGAAAGAATTAAGCTTCTTTGGGAATATATCGATTATCCAATGGAGGGGTAGAAAAACAAGTAGCACAGCTCAAGTGCTAGTTAAATTCAAGAATAAGAAAAAAAAACAAAATTGGGAAAGCAAATAGGCTGTTGCTTTGGAAAAAACGGGAAGACTGCTACGTATGACAATGAACAGATTTGACAAAGAGGAATTAATAAAAAGAAATCAGTACAAAACAAGAATAGCAAATGTACCGAAACATGCAATTGAGTCACTTCTATTAAGACAACTAAGCAGAGTAAATGCAAGATCAGTTTTTATTACGAACAATTGCCATAGTAACCAAAGGAAAATAGCAATAATATATTTCGAATCTCAAGAAAACTTGGCAAAGACGAGAGAATCGGGAATATATTATTATGATACAAAACTCGAGTGGCGAGACGCGAAGTATGAAGTGCCGAAAGAAAGTGAAGAATATAAAAACAGGTAGATAGATTGCAATGAAGGACGGAAAAGAAAGCTTCGTATAGAAGATGCAAACATTAACAAGAGAAGGGAAGAAAAGTATTGGAGAGAAAATATAGGAAGCAAGAGGACAAAGATACTGGTAGAAAAAAGCAATAACCGTCAATTCGAAAACTGGCAGAAAAAAATCTATATACCATGTAATAAAAAGGGAAAAAATGTGAAAAGATATGATAGCAGACGATTCGAAAAAGGGAGCGTAAATGAGGAGATTTGGATGAAATTAAAGGAGTTAGAAAGGACAATCAAGGGGCTAGCAGGCCCCAACCACTTCTAACGGACACACAAGTCGAATCACAGAATAATAGTAGACAGCATAAGTCTACTAACCATCAAGGCGCGCCAAAATTAGACTTATAGCGAAAAACAAAGAAGGAGAAACAAGTAAAGCAGCAGAAAATAGAAATAGAGAGATAGACAAATTTCTAAAGGAACAAAGACAAATTTTCGAAACATCAGAAAAGAACAAAACTAATTACAAAAGGTGGAAAAGCACTAAGGGAGACCGAAAAACCCTCAACAGAACTAGAGAAATGGAAAAGGTGAAAGAAGACTCATGGGTCCAGGCAAGGGAAAAAGGAAAAGAGGCGGATACCGGAGGAAGTCATATAGAGAAAGAAGAAAACTGGCCTTTGTATAAAATAGGAACGCATAACATCAACGGAATTAAGGGAAATAAGATAAAGCTTGAGGCAGTTATTGACATAATGAAAGAGAACAGAATAGACTTCTTGGGGATCTGTGAAACAAATATAACGCAGAAGGAAGAAAAGCTAACACTAAGAAATGAGGCAGAAATAGTGAGCTTTTGGACAGAGACAATAGAAGAAAAAAAAAAGGGTTTTGGGATCGGTCTAATAATTGGAAAAAAGTGATCCAAACATGTAGTGAAGATAGAAAAACTCGGGGCATATACACTAAAGGTGGACTTATTGTTTAGAAGGCTTGATTACAGTATAATAGTACTATACGCTCCTCCAAATGATGTAGATATAAGGAAGAAAATCTGGAAATTTGGTCAAGGCAGACTAGACCAAAACTATAAAAGAGAACAAAGATTTATAATAATGGGGGACTTTAATCACGAATGGCAAGAAGAGGTCCTCCTGAGGGATCGCGAAGTAACTAGAAACAGGGAGACAGAAAACATGTTTAATTTTATGGTAAACAAGGGTTTGATAGATTCACACAAATGGTATAAACAAGAAGAAGCAAAACCTACATGGAAAGGAAGGGGGTTAGAAACACGTATCGACTACATATGGCTATCCAGGAAATGCAAAAACAATGTGCTCAAAGTATATACTCTGTATATGTCAGAAACTATGTCAAGTGACCATGGCCTAGTTGTAACCAAGATACTGACAGACATAAACAGAGGTTGTGTAAGAGCTGCAGCATGTAGACAAGCCAAAACAAAGAGGATTGAGCTGGACTTGAAAAACATAAAGGACGAAGACTGAATAGCATACGCACAACACTTGAATAAAAGGTTGGATGTAAAATGGAGAGAGTATCAGAAGGAGAACAATATCAATAAGGTACACAGTCGAGAGACCCTAGACAAGGGGTGGAAATTGATCAAAAAAAGCATCATTGTGTTGGTTAATAAGCACCTACCAAAAAAGTGTAAAGCCAAAAGTATAGTTCAGAAGGTGCAAAGTGAGGAACTGCAGGAAATAAGGAAAAGGGTTAAAATGCTGAGCAAGTTGTGCAGGAAAAATAAACACTGTACAGGCAAAAATATCGAAAAGAATGATCAATACTCAATCCATTAGAATCTAGAAGATGATGAATCGACGCAAAACAGCTACATAGTATGGTCAGAGGAATTAGAGAAAAAGCTAACGGAAAAATGGAAGGAGAAACATAATATGTGGCACATAATGCGAAACAAGGCTGAAGAAGAGGACATGCGAAGAAGCATAGAAGCGCGAGGGAAATGATCGTGTCAGACCAACGTAGGATGCTAAACAGTATATTGGATAGATATGGAGACAAGATAGTAATAGATAGATTAGTTGTAGACAGAGAGGGTGAGGAGGTTCTTTTAAATAATGAAGCAGAAGTAAAGGACCACATAGCAGCGCATTTTGAAAGCCAGTATAGCTCGAGAAAGATAAAAGTGAAAAAAATGGATGACAAGTGAAAAGCGCAGTGTAGCCCGATTGAAAATATAGATGAAAATTGGTACAAGGAGTTAACCGAGGAAATAAGTGAGCAAGAATGGCATGAGGCCATGGAAAAGACCAAAAACAATTCAGCGCCAGGTGCGTCTGGAATAACATACCCAGTCTTAAAAAAAGTAGAAAAAAAGACCAATAAGATACTGTGGACATTTGCGATTATGTGTATTAGAAGCGGTAGAATACCGAAAGAATGGAAGAAGAGTTTACTCTACGCAATACCCAAAAATGAATTTTGGAACTATAACCTCAATAACATCCATCCTATAATGTTGTTAGAAACTCTGCGTAAAGCAACAGTAAGAATAATTAATGGAAGAATGAGCAGAACAATAAAAGAAAGAGGGTATTAAGAGGAAACAACTTCGCAGGTTTACCTGGGGACTCCACGAGCACTCCAATTCAGATAATGAATAATATAATCGAGGAAGCAAGAGAAAAAGGGAAGAAACTCTGGGTGTTATTGCAAGATATGAAAAAGGCATTCGATTCCGTAAGCCTTACAATGCTTAAACTTGCAATGGAAAGGATTAAACTACCGCCGAAGGTTATAGAATTTCTGTTGAACTTGTACGAGAATCGGAAAATCAAAGTCATCACAGAATTTGGTAATAGCCGAAAAGTAAATACGAAAGATGGCATTGACCAAGGGGAAGTGGTGTCCCCCCTTATATGGAGGATATTCTACGATCCACTGCTAAAGATGATACAGGACCAAAAAAACCTGGGATACAAGATATTGGTACAATGGCCAACCGATATAGTATTGGGGAAAACAGATGAAATATCGTGGAGACAGGCAGCATTAGCTTACGCAAATGACACCATATGGATCGCAAAATCAAAAGAAGATTTAACATCAATTATAAGCATAGCTAACGAATTTTACGAGATAAACGATATAAAAATAAATGGAAAAAAATCAGAGTTGCTAGTAATTAATGGCAGTAGGACAGAATTAAATGTTGAAATAGGGGAAAATAAAAGCATAGTGCAGGCAAAAAATGTGGATCAAGCAGTAAGATTCTTAGGAGTTTGGTTAATAGAAAAAAGAGGAAAAGGACATGTAAATAAAATAATCCGTGGAGAAATAGAGGCACTAGTGCAGGTAGTCAAGAAAAAAAGAATTATGTTGAGTCAATTGATCTATATAAACAACAAGGTATTGCTGCCAAGAGCAGAATATAGACTACAAACAATATTCTTAAGCAGAAAAGAATGCGAAAAACTGCAACGGCCTTTCCTGAAAATTTTAAAACAAAAAAGCGGCCTAGCTTTAAATACGCCGAATGGTGTACTAAGTCACAAAAATATAGTAGGGGTGCAGTTTCTATGGAACAGTCACGTGGCACATCACATCACAGGACTAATATTAAAACTCAATGATACTGAAGGGGCAGGTAACTCAACATGGATCCGCATTAGACAGGCGCAAGTCCACAATATGTGCACGAAGTCGATACTAGAATTAGAAAAAGAACAGCTAGATGAAATAGAAATTACACACAATATGGCCCTCTTTGTAATACGAGAAGCGCACGCACTAGGCTTCAGGTTTGAAGAAAGTCATATGGGAAAGTGTCTAGAAATTGCAGAAAAAGGAAGTGAAATACGCAAAGTATTGAGAAAGGATTTAGAAAAAGGATTTTAGAGTGGACAGGACCTACAACTGTACCTGGTAGAGCAGCTAATTAATAAAGATGGCGAAAGAATGCTAACATGGGAGCAAGTAATAAATATAAGAAATAGAAAAGGGTCTGGGAAGAAGCCAGAATGGTACAAGTTTCTGGAAGAAAAGATAATTAAAGACAGGTACACACGACAAGTCAAAAGCAAATTTAGGCAACCGAATGGAAATGTGTACGCAATAAAACCAGAACTAGTAAGTATCAAGGGATGCACGAAAGCATGAAATGATCGTCTTTGGTAACGGAACCAAAGGAGCTCAGATAGGAAAAGTGTTAGGAAGAAAGGGCCCAAAGCAAACAATGATAATAGAACACTGGCAGAAGTGTAAAGGGAATAGTAATACAAAGCAAAAAATAGAACGATGTAGGGGGTGCAAAGATAATCAAGGGAAGGATGAGAATTTGTGCATCATATATAAAAAGTTTAGAAGTGAAAAGCGTGCCTTAAACAAGCGCTTAGTTAAGAAATTAGAGCGTAAGGTCCTGTGTGAAATAGATTTAACAAACATAGAGACGGTAGAGGCAGAAGACCCAAGAAAAGTAAATACAGAAAACCAGCAAGTAGAGAGGATAGTAATTAACTGTCAGGAGAGCAAAATACTGAAAGAATGGATCCCAGATAACAAGATGGAAAGAAACTAAAAGAAATAAGAGAAAAGCTTCAAAGAAGACAAGAATGAGATATTTTCACAGACGGTTCCATGGAGATAATAGAAGCACAGAACGGAAATGTGACTAAGCGACGAATGGGGATCGGATGGAAAGCTTACCCAATGAATATGGAACCAAAAGAATTCGATGAAAATATAAGTTTCCAAGAAGCGATAATTGATTGGTCGTCATCAACAAGGGCCGAACTTGGAGCAATCGCAACAGCGTTGCTAGCCGTGCCATGCAAGGCAAAAGTAAGAATACTTACTGATAGTAACAACGCGATAAATTCAATCAACCAAAATGTGAAACTTAGTTCAGTCCGAAAGGAGCTAAAACTAAGTTACGGAAACTGGTTAAGGGTGATTAGAGATTGTGTGGAAAAAAAGGAAATAAATTTAGAGCTAGTTAAAATAAAGGCGCATGTAGGAATAAGAGGTAATGAGGAAGCAGATAAACTCGCAAAAGAAGGTGCTGTTAGAGGCGAAGGATTTAGTATAAGTAGTGGTTGAACAAAAGGTTTAAGAATTATACCAAGATGGAATAATCATATCGTAGATAGGCCATTGAGGAAGTTCGTGCAAGATGTGATTATATCAATCTATGATGTAGGGTGGGTAAGCTCGGCAGCACTAGGTTTGGATTTAAAAGAAGGGGATGATAGGGTGGAAATAGACTGGAAAAGCACATGGTTGCATCTGAATAAAATAAAAGGTGGAAACTGTCGTGATGAAAAGGGTAGTAGAAGGTGGGTAAATAGAATTAAGAGAATAAATAAGCAGTTGCCTACAATGTCAGTCCTACACCAAAGATATCCGAAGATTTACACAGAAGACCAATGCATCACATGCTGCAGCGAAATAGAGACACAAGATCACCTAGCAGAATGTATTCTGCTACAAAAAGTATGGGAAGACAATGAGGCCGAGGTATTTAAAGAAGCTCTCGAAGATAGGAAGTTAGATTGGGGCCCTGAACAAAAACGAAAATGGGAAACCACCTGGGCCGGAAATAGTAACGAAGACAGGAAAAAGAGAAGAAAGCTTTTAATGCAAGGTCTGGTTCCTGTAATGAAGCAAGAAGAGTCACTCACAGAAATAAAGGAGAAAAACAAAATTTTTGAAAGAATGAACGATAAATTTACGGAAAAAATTTGGAAACCCAGATGTGAAGCTGTAGCCAAATGGGAAAAAGAAAGAAACATAAAGAAAGTAAGAAAGCGTAAAGTTGATACAAGGAACGAGGACACTAAAAAAGTGGAAAGTCAGCGGAAAAGGAAGAAAGCAAGTAATGAGAAAGTTACCCAGGGCGGCCTGAAGTAAAGGACAAGCCTTTGGGCAAGTTCGAGAAGTTGGTAAAAGAAGCAAAGTGCATCTTGGGAAATTGAATAGAGGGCGTGATGAGACCATTTTGGATATCATCGGCCAAACCACGGAAAAATAAAGAATAAGGGTTGTCCTGACAAAGCTAGCAAGTGCTTATCGATAATAATTTGAAAACAGAAAATTGGAGACAAATCTTGACTGCGGCAGATCGCGTTTAGGTACTTCGGTAACGGATGAGTCTTTATTGTGATAGAAAAGGAATCGTAGGCATTAGTCTTAAAATCCTAGAGTAGTATACTCGTATCTCAAATAATAAAGGCAGGATTGCCCAAAAAAAAATAAATAAATAAAAATTAATCTGCTCTGAAAACAAATGATCATTTATAGTAAACGCATATTGTACATTGTTCTTTTGTTTAATAAATGCATTTCTGATTTTTTATTTATATTTTTATGTAACCGAGTTTTTTCAATTAACAATACACATGCTAATGTAATAATTGAAATTAATGAAATTATTAAATGTAAATAAAAAAGGTTTTATTATTACTTTTTGTCTTATTTATTATTCGTTTAATTAAATTTTATTTTTAAATGATTTCAAAATATTTCAAAATTTTGTGCTAATATTAAAATAGAGTTTTACTAAAACGCACCTATGGTGTTTTACATCATGTTACACAAAACGATTAGAATAGCCAATAAAAATTTAAGATCAGGTGTAACATAAAATTTTGTTTTTTGTTTATTTTTTTAAAAAAACATTCATATTTCAAAATTTTGCTTATGAAATCATCTTTGGGGCTCTAATAAAAAAAATTTCTTGCTAAATTTTGTATATACTAATGCCCCGCCAAAATCCCAGGCCTAACTCTAACTCTAAAGTAATTCAAATTTATTTTTTGTTTTATAAAAGTTTATTTTTTTGTTTTTGTTACACAAATTTGTAAATCTAATTTACCTATGGTGGTAAAACACTATAAGTGCGTTTTATAATAATTGTTAAAATATATTAAATTTGGAAATTTTGTTAACATTATTCAAAATTTATCTTTTTAATCTGCATCGTTTTTAAATAAACTGAGAATTTTGTTCCTTTGAATTTGTGTAATCAGTGATCCTAGGTCGGATAGTGCAGTGGTTAGCACTCCGGGGTCCTATTCGCAAGGTCGCCGGTTCAAGTCTAGTGAATGACAGATACTGTGTTAGGACCACGAATAGCAAAAAGATCTATGAGGAGGCGTTGAATCTCTACTGTTTCCAGACATGGTACTACAACAATAATAAGCTGTGTGACATAACCACAGGGTCATGTGTAGAGCTGCAGATGTTAAAATATCAATGAACATATACGATAACATATAACGTGATGTATGTAAAATGACGTTTAATATAATTGTATATAAATTTTATATGACGTGAAGAGTGATGTACTACCTTGGACCTTCTAAATGTCTGCAGCTCTAGTCATGCGGCATCCAGAAAAAGGAAAAAAGCTGACAAGAAATGTCATAAACATAAGAACTATCAACTACAAAAAGAAACAGGACGAACAACCGAATTAGGAAGTAAGAAATCAGGAACCTAATGCTATACCGACTAAAAATGGAGAAGTAGCTCTCAAGGTAGATGAAAAACAGCTGACCTAGATAGCGTACCGGCAGGATGTGTAGTCCCTTTAAGCTGTCTATGATCCTATGGTACAGGGCACCGGACGTGGTTAACCTGCTGGAGTCAGCCAAGAAAAACAGACGATTGGAGGTAGGTATAAATTAGGAATCCCCTGTATATATAAAATGTAAAATGACCCTTGAAATAATGAGTTAATAAAAAGCAGCCACATGCTACCTCTGGGTAGTTCTCAGTAGGAAACATAAAAAAAAATCTGTGTGATCAGTCAAAATATATATATATATTAATTAATTATTTTTAGATATATTTTAATTAATTCAAATATATTCGAAATATTTGATAATTTTATCATTATTAAAAATTATTTTTAATTTATTTGAATTACATTTATAATTAGATTTTTAATACTTTTGAAATTGTTTTTGATTAATAAAACCGCTCACGACAATTGCTTTAAAAATTTTAGCTCTATTTTTACATAAATATTATTTATACTATATTTAGAGATTAGCGAATATTTTAATAAAAACTAATCTACTTTGAAAACAAAATGACCATTTATAGTAAATGCATATTGTACATTATTCTTTTTAGTAAATGCATTCCTGATTTTTAATTTATATTTTATGTAATTGAGTCAATACAATACATATGCTAATGTAATAATTGAAAATTAAGGAGATTATTAATTAAATAAAGTTTTATTATTAAAATTTTTACACTTTTTGTCTCATTTGTTTAATTGAAATTTATTTTAAATGTTTTCAAAATATTTTGAAATATTTGAAATATATTTATATTTAGCAAATTTTGGTAATATTATTCAAAAGTTGCCATTTAAAGCTATGATGATTTCAAATGCACTGTGAATGTGATCATTTGAAACCGGGTTAAGTTCAAATGAACCTAAAGAAATGATTCTGGTATGATTCCTCGAAAGTTAGTTACCCGCCAGCTCATTTTACTGACCCCATATCCCTGACAAAGTGTTTCACCTACAGCACTTTTTGTTGACAGAATTTTTTCTCGACATACCATGTTTTCAATATCCCCTTTCCTAAAATCTCATATTTTCGACAAGACATTTATCTGACATAACATATTTCTAATTTGACTTTTCTCCGACACTAAGTTTTATTGAATGCACTTTTTCCGACAAGAACGACAAACCCAGTGATCATCACATCACGTGAAATTATGCAGCTACGTCATTTGTTTACTAGCACTATCAACCCTAACCCTAATCTAACCTAACTACCCTAATTTAGGCCGAGTGCTTAATTATGTGATGTGATTAACACGAATATATCACTCTACCTATTTAAACGAAATTCTAATCGGGGAAAGATCTTGTCGGAAAAATGATGTCGGAAACATGTCATGTCGGAAAAATGTTCTTTCTGAAATATGTCATGTCAGTAAAATGTCTTTTCGAAAATATGTCCTGTCAAGAAAAGGAGAGGTCGAAAACATGGTATGTCGAGGAAAGATTCTGTCAACAAAAAATGCTATAGGTGAAACATTCTGTCGGGAATATGAGGTCGGTAAAATGAGCTGGCGGGTAACTAGCTTTCGGGGAATCAAGATACAATGAAAGAAATAGATGCATTTGAACCACAAATTGGATCATTTGATCCCGGATTGGATCATTTTAATCCCAAGTTGGAACTCGAAATGATATTATTTGAACGGGTTGAGGGCTCAAACAAACCAGAAATGTTATCATTTGAACATGGGTTGATTCAAATGACCCAGAATTGGATCTTTGATCCTGGGTTGATTAATGTACCTGGAATATGATTATTTGTTTTAGAAGATGGCAGGTTATTAGAAATTAAATATAGAAAGTATTGATAGGATCACTTTTTTGTAGGTCTACAGTATATTATTTAGAAATGATTTAATATTATTTTGTGTTTTCGAATATTACTTAATATTTTCGCAATATTTCAAAATTTATATTTCGAAATATTTCGAAATCGAAATATTTTGAAATTATTTTCAAAATATTTCGAAAAATATTGCATATCACAATTTCTTTTGAAATATTTCACACATATAAATTTGCTAATGTGCAATATACCACAAATCATACATAATATGCAAAAAATTGTATGAATTCTCAAATATCTAATATTAGATTTTTTTAAATATCTATTAGGTTATGTTATCTTGTATATTAATTTAAGTACATTGTATATAGGCCACTTAAAATTGATCAAAGAAATTATTAAAAGTGTCTGTGATTGGTCATTTTGTTCTATCCATCTAGAATTTGGAACCAGTTTTATTTTTCATATACTAAACCAATCAACTCATTTTAAGGGTAGGGTATACAAATTTCCAATTTCATATAAAATCGATTGTAGATCAACTTTGTGTAACCAATTTATATGATATCATATGATTTACATATAAATATCATATGATCTGACCAATCAATTCTTTGTATAACCTACAAAAATCGTATAGCATTCTACAAAAATTTAAAGGTAGAGTGTAATGTAGATCATTTTTAATAGTAATCACGTTGCAAATTATGCAAATCATAACAAATCATATGATAATCATATGATTTACATAGATTCTAACCAATCAGAGTTGATAATTTATGTAGATCTCCTCGTAAAAATTAACAACTCCTCGCAAAATTTTATAGTATTGAAAAATTGAAAAATATATTGAAATATTCTTGTTTATATTTACATAAGATTAAAAATCAATTTTTAAATTGTTTTCGACTAATTTATTTTAATTTTTAAAATTATTCTAACTTTGTTTATATAAACCGCTGATTTTTGTATGTACAACAAATAATTCGGCATTTATATTTATATTGTATTACACTATACCTTTAATTATATGTAAAGTTAATTTTTTTTAAAGCAATGGATATTGCGCAACTTCATTATTATAAACAAACTATTTAAAACTACCTATTATATAAATTTTATACAGTACAAATTGGTCAAGATCTTAAAAAAATTTATCAGAAGCATTTTCTTATTTACTATATAGAGTTCCAATATACCATGTAAATCATATGAAAAATGATCTACGTTCACCCTACCACTACCCAACTCTTAAACTAGTGAAAAATATATCAGTTTTAACTCTAGCTTTTTATTCTATTTTGAGCAATTTTATTGGCCAAAAACTTGTACACTCATATTATGTAAATGAAATGGCCCAAATTATACAAATTTATGTAACACATAATGCATATATAGTACAGGTTAAATTATGCACATATTATATTGTATTATAATCTTGGACACTCTAATACAAACTAATCAAATTTTGAGATCAGATATAATATGAAAATTAAAACAATCAAAACAATCAAATAAAGCAAAAGAATTAAAGTAATAAATTGAGTAGTTAGGGTTTGGGTCAGATGCTTGATTAGGGAGTTTCCAGAAATTATGTAATTTTTGGGTAGATGGGTGGGGTCGCCAAAATATCAGGTTATAATTCTGGTCAAAATTTTATAATTTTGGCCAAAAGTATAAAATTATAAAATTATTGATAACTTTTAATCTACTTGGCCAATAATTTAACTACCAAAATGCTCGTCTTAATGAGACATTCTAACAAATCCAAATTTATTAAAATCTAATCACAGAGTTCCAAGATTATTTAATTTTTGTGTAATTTTAATAGTGATTTTAATAACTTTTGATCTACTGGTCTGTTTTGAATGATTTAACTACCAAAATGTTCATTTCAGTAAGATGATTCTAACAAGCCCAAAATCGCTAAATTCCAATTACAGGATCACAAGATCGATAAAGATTTGTATTATTATTAACAATACAAATCGTTATCGATCTTGGGATCCTGTAATTGGAATTTAGTGATTTTGGACTTGTTAGAATTGTCTCACTGAGACAAACATTTTGGTACTTTAGTTAAATCATTCAAAACAGGTTAGTGAATCAAAAGTTATTCAATACTAAAGAAATTTACTTAGTGATTCTAAAAAATTACTATTAAAATTACACAAAAGTTGAATGATTTTGGGATCCTGTGATTAGATTTTAACGATTTTGGGCTTGTTAGAATCGTCTTGTCAAGACAAGCATTTTGGTAGTTAATTATACAAAATGAACCAGTAATCAAAAGTTATTATCAATTTCAAAAATTGGGCATATAAATAATTTTTAAAAAAATATAAAATTTGATTGGCTAATAGGGTATTAGGTGTGGATGAGTGGAGTAAAATTTTGAAATTTATTAGTAACAAAAAATTATGTAATTTTTGGAAGCTCCCTTAGAGTACTACCTAGGGGTTAATAAAATTATAAAGGGAGACAACTTATTATTATATATAGTCAAGAGAAATGATGTACTGTAACATTGGATAATCACTACGTTACCCTACTAAGAATTTAATTACTATGAATAAAAGAAGAATATAACAACTTTAAAATGTGGCGCACTAAATTAAAATATATATAAATATAAGTGTTAAATATCAATTTTTTATTATTATAAAAAAGTGATTCAACAAGAAATTGTTAAAATTTTTAATAATTATAAAAATGAAATTGCATATAAAATTAATTTTAATATTATAAACAGAGATTATTTTGGTNCATTGGATAATCACTACGTTACCCTACTAAGAATTTAATTACTATGAATAAAAGAAGAATATAACAACTTTAAAATGTGGCGCACTAAATTAAAATATATATAAATATAAGTGTTAAATATCAATTTTTTATTATTATAAAAAAGTGATTCAACAAGAAATTGTTAAAATTTTTAATAATTATAAAAATGAAATTGCATATAAAATTAATTTTAATATTATAAACAGAGATTATTTTGGTGGAAAATTATACAAAAATAAAATTTATAATCAAATTCGTCTTATAAAAATTCAAAAAACTGCTTTTTTACAAGTAAAAACAAACAATAATCAAACTTTTCTTTGTGATATTAAATATTTAAAATATATTTGTAAATATGTTTGGTCATCTAGAAAAATTGGAAACAATATTTATGCTATTAATAATAAAAATATCTTTTTTTATAGATTGATTCATCCTGAATGGCAAATTGTTGACCATATTAATCAAGATGGATTGAATAATAGAGAATGTAATTTAAGAGAAAGTAATAAAAGTAAAAATACAAAAAATAGAAAATTACGTAAAGAAAATAATACTGGAATTAATGGTCTTTTATACAACAAAATTACAAAAAAATATTCATTTTATTGGTGAGAAAATAACAAAAGTTGTATTAAACATTTTAATACAAAAGATGAACAACTTAAAGTATTCATTAAAGCAATAAAATTCAAAATTAAACTAGATAAAAAATTAAATAATACTAGTGGAACAATACAAATTCAACCTTGTGTTTATTTAAAATATATTTAATATTTTTATAAATTAAAAATACAACTACAAATTATTCACTTTCTGATTCATTTTCATTAGAATTTGTTTTACTATCACTTTCAAAATCATATCCATATATAGGGGTGAGTCAGTAGAAAAGGAACAAATTATTTTTAATAAAATTTTTTTAATTTTTAAATTAAAATATCTTGACAATTATTTAATTAAATTTGCTAAAATTTTTTTTATTTTAATCTTGAAATTATATAGAATTAAAATAAAAAAAATTTTATTAAATTTACTAAAATAGTTGTTAAAATATTTAAGCCTGAAGTTAAAAAAACTTTTACTTAGAAAAAATTTGGTCCTTTTCTACTGACTCACCCCTATATACCTAACTCTGCTAATTTATGTGTTCTTGTATTTGCATATTCTAATTTATCATTTGGATCTTTTTTTTTTATTATAACAAAGAACTTAGTTATTGATTTTTTTCTTCTTTTTTTATCATAACTAAAATCATGATTATATAATAAATTTTTGGAAAATTCAAATTTTTAACAACTCAACTATATTTTTCTATATAAGGATCTTTTTCATCTAAAATATTATATAAATTGCGAAGAACTTAGAATATTGAATAATATGAGATATAAATAACAAAAATATATATTAAAAGTAATAATACAATAAAAAAATATATTTATTTTATGGGTTTAAGTTTTTCGTGCACCTGCACGGTCGTGCACCTCGTGATCTACCAATCAAAATTGTTCACGTAATAAAGGTGACAGACAATCGGTCCCAACTGTCAACCAATCGACCCACTGACCTGTCAACCAATCAAATACGAATTGCAATAATATAAAACTTATTATTAAGATTTTTTTATTTAAATAACTTTATTTATTAATAAAAAAAGCCTATAACGATCCAAAAGAAGAAAAAAAAAGCCTATAATGATCCAAAAGAAAAAAAAGCCTATAANAAATTTTAGTAAAACAAAAAAAAACCGAAGGACAAAAAGAACAAACAAAAAAGAACTGTTATATACCAGTTCCGGTTTCTGAATCTTCTTCATTCCTGGTGCCATTCCAATACTCCAGCGAAACACGAACCTACAAGAAGAAATTTTAGTAAAACAAAAAAAAAACCTGAAGGACAAAAAAACATAACCAAAAAATAACCGAAAAAAAATGAAAGAACAAACAAAAAGAACTGGCACTTATCTTTTGTACCAGTCCCGGTTCCCGAATCACCATTCCCGGTAGAGCGAAAAGTAACTGAAGAAACGAAAGAACGAACAAAAAACCTTATTTTCTGTACCAGTCCTGGTTCCCAAATCTCCATTCCCGGTGCCCAGTAAGACACAAACCTACAAGAAAGAAAAGGTTAGCAGAGCAAAAAAGTAAATGAAAAAAATGAAAGAACGAACAAAAAAATCTAGTACTTATATTCTGTACCAGTCCCAGTTCCCGAATCTCCATTCCCGGTAGAGCGAAAAAGTAACCAAAGAAACTAAAATACAAACAAAAAAGAACTGGTACCTATCTTCTGTACCAGTCCTGGTTCTCGAATTTCTATTCCCGGTGATCAGTAAGACACAAACCTACAAGAAAGAAAAGGTTAGTAGAGCGAAAAAGTAACCGAAAAAAAAACGAAAGAATGAAAAAAACCGAAAAAACGAGCAAAAAAAAACTGGTACTTATCTTCTGTACCAGTCCCAGTTCCTGAATCTCAATTTCCGGTGCCCAGTAAGACACAAACCTACAAGAAAAAAAAGGTTAGTAAAGCGAAAAAGTAACCAAAAAAAAAACGAAAAAACGAACAAAAAAGAACTGGTACTTATCTTTTGTACCAGTCCTGGTTCCCAAATCTCCATTCCCGGTGCCCAGTAAGACACAAACCTACAAGAAAAAAAAGGTTAGTAGAGCGAAAAAGTAACCAAAGAAACGAAAGAACGAACAAAAAAGAACTGGTACTTATCTTCTGTACTAGTCCCAGGTTCCCGAATCTCCATTGCTAACAAAAAAAAAAGTATTTTGAATAGAAAAAAAAAATACAATAAAAAAAATACAATAAGTAGCAAACACACGTTGACATACCTGATTTGACTCCGAGGGTGGTAGGTTGGCAGGGGTGCACAACCATGCAGGTGCACGAAAAACATATTCCCTTATTTTATAATACAAAAAGATTTTTAATAAATCTAGATACTATAATTTAGCTTTTAGCAAATTACTATAAAATTTATATGTAATAATTCAACTTTTAGTATAATTTGTTTTTATAATTTTTATTTTTTTGTTCAAATTTTAAAAATAATTTTTATACAACTTAATTCAATATTTTTCAATACAGTTCTAAAATTTTGCTAATTATTTTTTAAAAGTTCAATAAATTTAGCCCATTCTTCTCCTTTGTATAATTTTCTTGCAATATATTCTTTTAAGTATGGATTGATTAAATGTTTTCTTCTTTTATCTTTTGGAATAAATGCTTTAAGTGTTCTCCAAGTTTGTTCAATATGATTTGTATGAATTTTCATTATTTTTAAATGTTGATTTTCTTTTGCATGAACAACACGTTTATGTCTGTATCTATATTGTTCAAGATTTTGATAGCCAAGCCACAAATTTGTGTAAATTGTAGAACCAATTTTTACATATTGTCTAATAATTTTAGTTAATGTTTTTGTATCTCTATTATCAACAGCTACAAAAAAACATTTTTTTTTGGTTGGTTCTTTCAATTCCACCTACAACCCAGAAATGGTCAAACCATGATTCGTCTATTTCAACAATAATTTTTTTACCACCAATGATATCATCAGAGGTTAAACTATTAGTAAACAATTTTCTAAATTTAGAGATAAATTTAATTAGAGTTGAGAGTACAAATCCGGTAATTTCTGTAATTTGAATTAGTTTAAATTTGTTTAGCCAAAAATAGCCAATTAATAAAATTTTGAACACTTTAAATTTAATTTTGAAAAAAAATGTATCTTTAAAGATAGAAACTGTTTTATGACAATTTATATTTTTACAAATCCAAAGTTTTCGATAGTATCGAGTTTTTGATAAACAATGTTTACAATTAGGTTTTGTAATTACTTCTTTATCAATTAAATAATTAATACAATTTTTTTCATTAAAGAAAATAGGATTCAATTCAAAGAAGGTGATCATAGGTTTTTTCCGTTTATTTTCAAAAATTTAAGACGATCATATCAATTAGTGATATTTATATAAATATATTTTTATTTTTTGTTAATAAAAATATTTTAAAATTTTTTTTTTCTTTTAAAAATGAATACACAAATCAAAATTCTTAAAATTCAAAAGCAAAAATTTAACAAACAACATGACTTTTTAAAAAAAAAACCAAAAACATCTATTGAATCTAAAATAATTAAAAAGGCAAATGAAGTTAAAAATATCCATTTTTTAACTTTGGTTTTAAATTGCTTTAATGATTCTTTTACTATTCTTTTTGTTTCTTTGGTTTGTAAACTCTGGAAACGAATAGTTGAAACACATTGTTTTTGGGAATCTTTTTGTGACCAACTTTAAATTAATGGTCCAAATCTCTACGCACGCAAAAATAAAACCTATCATTTTATTTACTTGAAAAATCTTAATCGTTTATACACTTCTTGTAGAAAAGATTTTGGCGAAAGACAAATATTGATCAAAAAAATTAATTTTAAATTAGACGTTCTCAATGATTATTGTATTGATTGTATAAATTGTTATGAACCAATACCAAGTTTCAAAACAAGGGCAAATTACGAAGTTTGCAAATATCTAACTAATACATTGGTAAGCAAAGATATTGACTTCAAATTATATTAAGGTTGCATCATTAAGAAGAAAGAGTTTTTATTTAATTCAATTCATGATATCAAAAATTCAATTTATAAAAAAAGAAAAGAGTTTAAATATACTGAATTTTTTTATAATGATGTTATCAGAATAGTTCATCGTAATTTATATAATATTTTAGATAAAAAAGATCTTATATAGAAAAATATGGTGGAGTTGTTAAAAATTGGAATTTTCCAAAAAATTTATTATATAATTGTGATCTCAGTTATAATAAAAAAGAAGAAGAAAACATATACTGAATTGGAACATGCTAGTGCAAGAGCACACCATTTAGCAGAGTTAGGTATATTTGGTAATCTTAAAAGTGATAGCGAAACAGATTCTAATAAAAATGAATCAGAAAGTAAATAAATTTAATTGTTTCTTTATTTGTTATAGTTTTAATCTAATTCTTGTTATTCATATATTGCTACTGATTTTTGCAAACAATTGATATTTTATTATAAATAAATATCTACAAATACAAATAAAAATACAAATAATTATATAAAAAATAAAATATAAATAATTATTGTCGATATTTCCAGAATCCTTTTTTATCAATTGCTATATTATTTCTTGCATATTCAAAAACTACTATATTAGAAAAATTTGTGTTTTCTATAATTTTTTTTGATCCTTTAAGTTCCATAATAAGTTGCTATCTTCTATTTTAACGATTTTAACAGGTATTTTTTTTACTTTTAATCCTAATTTAATTGCAGTTTGAAAAGCATACAATCTACGATTATCTAAAGTAAAAAAATTACCATCTACAATACAAATTTTAATTGTAGCAACTTTTTCAATTTTTAAAGAACCATTCATCAAATCCAATACCATATCTTCAACAACTTACCATTTTGAAAATATGGTGAGATATTGGCTTGAGAAAACATGATATCAAATGGGTTCAAGTAGGTTGTAACTGATTTTTTTTCACTCAATAAAAATTAAAACAAATAGCTTTTAATAAAGTATAGAAAAATAATTAACCCAATTAAGGGTAGGGTGTACAAATTTCCAATTTCATATAAAATCAATTGTAGATCAACTTTGTGTAACCAATTTATATAATATCATATGATTTACATATAAACATCATATGATCTGACCAATCAATTCTTTGTACAACCTACAAAAATCATATAGCGTCCTACAAAAATTTTATTATGTAAAGTTGATTTTTTTTAAAGCAATGGATATTGTGCAACTTCATTATTATAAACAAACTATTTAAAACTACCTATTATACAAATTTTATATAAATTGGTCAAGATCTTAAAAAAATTTATCAGAAGCATTTTTTTATTACTATATAAAATTTTAATATACCATGTAGATCATATAAAAAATAATCTATGTTCACCCTACTCTTAATCGTCCAATAATATTATTACATACAACTATAAATAATAATATTATAACTGTAGTGAAAACTTTTTAACAAAAGATGGATTTTCTTTTTCGTCTAATTCTGAGGAATGAAAAGTTTCATTTGTGTTGGCTAAATCAGATGGTTCTTCATTCATCCAATTTGAAGAGACGGATTCTTGTTCAATATCATTCCATCCATCAATTCCAAGATTTTGCTCAAATACTGGCCAACCAATTTCTACTTGGTTTTTATTAATTTCATAATTTTGAGATTGAATTTTGATATTGAGATTTTGTTTTTTGTTAATTTTGTTAGTGAATTTCTTGAATAAAGACATTTTTAATAGTTTTAAAAAGTAAATGTTTGGTATTGGATTGCAATTTTTCTAAAATATTTTGTCTTTCAGTATATTTGGTATTTTATTTTATATTGGTTCATTTATTAGATGAGAAAATTTTTGATTTTGTAAATTTGATTGGTTTATATGATATTATAATAAAACTATATCAGTTTTCATACTATTTTCTATTTTTAGTTTTTTTTATCATAAACTTTAAGGGCAGTGTCATTAATCACCTGATTATTTTTTATCAAAGGCCTACCCCCCTCCCTCTTCCTCAATATATAAATAGTCAGGTTCTTATATATAATTTCAACTTTTTTTACCCCCCTAAAAAATCACCTGATTTTTGTTACTCCCCTAATGTTTTCAAAATAACTCACTGTTTGGCGATGATTTACAAAAAATTTTACTATGCTAACTAAAAAAAATTTATAACAAGCCTTGTAGGACATATCTCAGAGCATTTGAATTTCAAATTTCATGAAAAAATGGTGAAAACTCATGGAGCTATCAACGTTTTTGTAAATTCAAACACATACGTTTTCACAAGTTTTTCCCTAAACTTCTACTAATTCCGGAGGCACTTTCTCAAAATGAAACCTCAAAAAATCATATAAGTAACCTGATAGAATATGTATTCGAGAGTTTTCTATAAAAATTTCAGACATTTGGTCAATTATTCATCAATTAACACCGATTTTTCATTTTCTTTTCAGATTTGGGATTTTGTAAAATTTTCAATTTTGATGAAAACGGAAAAATTTCCATCACCGGCTAGATTTTTTAAAGCTACATAATAACATATGTTCAAATTTTACAAACCATTAGAATATAGTCACAAAATTTTTACTTGAAATCTCATGGTATTTGGACAAGAATTGATAGAGTTATTAAATTTTTTTATTTGTCTCTTGTATAAAATTCTTTTTTCTTATACATTTTAATAACAAAAATGTTTAAGGATAGGGTGTCAACATTTCCAAATTCATATAAAATAGAATGTAGATCAACTTTGTGTAACAATAACATATAATATCATGTAAACATCACATGATTTGGCCAATCAGAATTAGCAATTCTTTGTACTACCCAGGAAAAACATATAGCGACCTCGGAGATTTTAATAATTATATGTAAAGTTAATTTTTTAAAGCAATACATATTGTGCAACTTTACTATTAGAAACAAACTGGATTAAACTATATATTACATGAATTTGATACCAATTGGTTAAAATGTTAAAAAGTTTTATTAGAAGTATTTTTTTATTTACTATATAAAAATTTAATATACCACGTAGATCATATGAAAAATGATTTACGTACACCCTACCCTTAATAAAACTATTTGTGTCAAAATGAAACACACAATATGAACTTAATAAAGCTAGTAGTAATGAACTTTAAGAGTTTGTATATAAAATTTCAAGTAAAATGGATTAATTAATAAAAATAGCCCAAATTTTAATAAATAATTTTTGTTTATATGTATTATTTAATGGGAACTGTTATTGCCACCCCATATTTTTGTTAATGCCATCTCATCCGGCCTTTGACCCAACTTCCGGCCTAAATCACGTGACCCAAGTCACAAAACAAGGTCACATAACCAAAAAAATTTTGTCTAAAGCTACAAATTCGTAGTGCATAGGTTGTATAACCTTATTATCCAATCAAATTATAGTGCTGGGATCATAAGATTTTAAAGAATTTTATTAATAAAATTCTATAAAATCTTATTATCCACAAAATTTTACTAGTTAATTCTAACTTTATGCACTAAGTAAACTTGTAGAGCATCTATAAATACATTAAAACAGCAGAATTGTTTTTATTTTGTATAATTTTGGATTTTTGAACAAAAAAGTCAAAATTATGCATCTATTCTCCAAATCTTAAGTAAAATAAAAACTATTCTGTTGTTTTGATATATTTTTAGATGCTCTACAAGTTTACTTAGTGTATAAAGTTAGAATTAATTAGTAAAATTTTGTGAATAATAAGATTTATAGAATTTTATTAATAAAATTCTATAAAATCTTATGTTTAACAAAATTTCAATAGTTAATTCTAACTTTATGCACTAAGTAAACTTTGTTTAGCATCTAAAAATGCATCAAATCGGCAGAATTGTTTTTATTTTACTTGAACTTTGGAGAAAAGATGCTTAAATTTGACTTTTTGATCAAAAATCTAAAATTATGCATCTATTCTTCAAATCTTAAGTAAAATAAAAACAATTCTGCCGTTTTGATGTATTTTTCGATGCTCTACAAGTATACTTAGTACATAAAGTTAGAATTTATTAATAAAAATTTATGAATTATAAGATTTTATAGAATTTTATTATTAATAAAATTCTGTAAAATCTTATGATTAACAAAATTTTACTAATTAATTCTGACTTTATGCACTAAGTAAACTTATTTAGTATCTAAAAATACACCAAATCGGCATAACTATTTTTATTTTACTTGAAATTTGAAGAAAAGATGCTTAAATTTGACCTTTTTGATCAAAAATTCAAAATTATGCATCTATTCTCCAAATTTCAAGTAAAATAAAAACAAATATGCCGATTTGATGTATTTCTAGATGCTGAACAAGATTACTTAGTGCAAATTTTAGGGTTAATTAATAAAATTTTGTGAATAATAAGATTTTATAGAATTTTATTAATAAAATTCTATAAAATCTTATTATTTACAAAATTTTATTAATTAACCCTGAAATTATGCACTAAGTAATCTTGTTCAGCATCTATTAATATATTAAATCGGCATATTTATTTTTATTTTACTTGAAATTTGAAGAATAGATTTATAATTTTGGATTTTTGATCAAAAAAGTCAAATTTAAGCATCTTTTCTCCAAATTTCAAGTAAAATGAAAATAATTATGCTGATTTGGTATATTTTTAAATACTAAATAAGTTTACTTAGTACATAAAGTCAGAATTAATTAGTAAAATTTTGTTAATAATAAGATTTTATACAATTTTATTAATAAAATTCTATAAAATCTTATTATTCACAAAATTTTACTAACTAGAAATCGGGAACTGATATAAGTCCGGAGCATAAATTATACTATATAAAGTTACTTAATTGCTTCTTATAATTTAATTAATTTAACTATAATTTTGGTACTTATAAAATTTTATAAACTATTTAGTATTAATACATAGATAGATTCACATAAAGTTGAAAAAACGGCCCTTATTACTAATAAACCTGAGATCATTAAAAAATTTACAATATATAAGGCAACACCTTTATTTGGTCGACAAACCTCCAAACACGTTACAGAACCAACCGAACTTAAAAATTTAAACCTGGAACTTTTGCTACTAAAGTACTTGGACCTGTTTAAATTAAATAGTTGCTATTTTAAACCTAACAAAGTAGTCTTAGACAAAAACATTTCTATACCTTTTTTACTATACATTATAAGTTCTCAAGGTTTAATAAACATTCACATATAGTGTCTTCTAAGTAATGGTGGTAGAAGTGTGAGAGTGAATACTAAAATTATAAATGGCTTTTGGAATTGTTAGTTAGGACATACAAACTTAGCATAACCCAACCAGGTCAAATTTTACAAAACTTAAAAAAATATAAAATTAAAACCGGGTCACTTTCAAAATTTTATGTGGTTTAATGCTAGTTTAATAAGTTTGTATGGCTTATGTTCTTAAAAATTACTCTAAAGTGTAAAATAAGGTATCCGGGAAATTAATTTAAATCAGCCAATTATAAGAATGTCTTATTACCGTATTTTAATCAATACCAGTTTTGTTGTTCAAAACAGGCATACAATTACGCATTACGCGTAGAAACAGACAAAAAATTTCCAAATTACGTTATTGACATATTTGTTTATAATAAATTAGGTGATGCATCAAAAAAAAAATTTTCATAATCAAAATGCATCAAAAACACAACTTTTGTATCAAATAGTGCGTAAAAATTGAGTGTTTGCGCTACGCTCTGGACAATTAATTCTAACTTTATATACTAAGTAAACTTGTAGAGCATCTAACAATACATCAAAATGGCAGAATAGTTTTTATTTTACTTAAGATTTGGAGAATAAATACATAATTTTGACTTTTTTGATCAAAAATCCAAAATTATACAAAATAAAAACAATTCTGCCGTTTTAATGTATTTATAGATGCTCTACAAGTTTACTTAGTGCATAAAGTTAGAATTAACTAGTAAAATTTTGTGGATAATAAGATTTTATAGAATTTTATTAATAAAATTCTGTAAAATCTTATGATTAACAAAATTTTACTAATTAATTCTAACTTTATGCATTAAATAAACTTGGTTAGCATCTAAAAATACACTAAATAGGCATAATTATTTTTATTTTACTTAAAAGTTGGAGAAAAGATGCTTAAATTTGACTTTTTTGATCAAAAATCCAAAATTATACATCTATTCTCCAAATTTCAAGTAAAATAGAAATAAATATGCCAATTTGATGTATTTTTAGGTGCTGAACAAGTTTACTTAGTGCATAATTTTAGGTTTAATTAGTAAAATTTGGTGAATTATCCCTTGCTTTGTTATGCAGGCATATTTGCCTGTGAAAATTTTAAAATTTTAAATTTTTTAAATAAAACTTTAAATATTAACTTTAGCTATATACTTTCTAAGTAAAAATTATAATATTAGTTGTTTTATCAACTTTATTATAAAATTTTTTTAAAATTATTAAAAAACTTTGGTGTAATAAAAGTTTAAAGTTTTTGTTTTGGAGCTTTTACTATAGAATTTTTTCTTTAGGTTTTCTCAAATTTTATATGTTCCCGTCTATAAAAAAAATTTTCACTTCTAATACAAGTCTTAATTTTTACAAGTAAATCATATAAAGTCAAATAATAAAAGTTGTCATCCTTTATATAAACTACAATATTGTATTAGAAACTATATTTTTAAAACCAA